>JABUQX010029365.1:0-25547 GCA_015478945.1 Trachelipus rathkii | reverse complement strand
ATACAATGTATAATCCTCATCGTTAACCCTCCTATTATATTCTCACATTAATTATCCAATAGTATCCACCAATTCTCCGTCCGGAAAGCTCTGATAGCTAGGTTCAGCGTGATTGCTCTCCACTAAATAAAACGCCCTAGCAAATAGATCAACACTCAAAAAAACATGAATTTTTTCGAGACCTTTCACTTCCACGAGAAGCACTCCGAGTTGTATACGTAATATCGCGATCAGCGCGAAGACAAGCATAATCGAATCAGAATTCCTATCTAGAAAGAGCAATCCTACTAAAATATGCAGCGCGAGAGAATATATCAATTTTCTGTGAAAGTTGGTTAGCTCATAAATCTTGTTATAAGATGGCTGAGAGCTCTAGACTCGGAAGAAGTATAAGAGAGTGAAAAGAACAAGGAAGGATATTGTGATACATGGTATGTTTCTTAGAACATCGAGGAGAAAATGCAAAGAAGTTACGAAAAGATGATGACATTTGTACAGAAAGCCATACCGAACACTTAAAGAAAGCTTCTAACAATCCTTCAGAAAAACACGAAAAAGACGTTTTAGAAGTAGCGCAGTTACAGCCGAAGATAATATTGAGCTCTTATTAAAAAAAAATCGAAAGAGGAGATATAGCACAGAACAGAAGAAGAAGAGAGAGAGGAGAGAGAGAGAGAGAGAGAGAAAAGAGATATTACATTTCCAAAAACATGTGTAGAAAGAGAGAGAAAAAAAGAGTGAGATAGATAGAATTATGTAGTGACAAAAACATTGAACATTACTATTTCTGCGGCGGAGGACTCACGAATCCTTTTTAACCAATTTAGACTCAAGTTACCAAGATCATTCCACCAAAGAGCATATTACACTTTAGTCGTCAAGAGAACTCAATACACACATTGCGGTCTGATGCATTAATAGATAAGCGCTAAAAAAGTACTCTTAGGAATATATCGATCTAATATTGATATAATTATGCATAACATCCAGTACTGAAAATGACGGATAATTTTAGAAGCCTTCTTAAGTTTATATCTGAGCTATAAATTGGAGTTGACCAGTAGTGAGTTTGAAGAACCATCATTCCTATGCGTCCTAAAATTACATTGTATACGTAAGCTATCAATTAGAGTACATATGAAATCATAGTCATTTAGTCAGCTAATACAAAGGAATATTTGTAAATAAAGTTATATTAATATAAAAATTTTTTTATCATATTATCTGATGAATACTAATAGATAGATATATTTCACCCAATCAGAAACAAGTTTTCACTTTGTGTTAAGGGTAACTGCGATGGTGGAGACGGATAGTAGATCTTTATTATAACTCTAGATAAGTAAATTTATTTATTCAAATTTATATATATATATCCGAGATATTTTATGATAAAATCTTTTTGAAGCAGTATGAGTTCAACTGAAGTCAATTAAAAAGGTATTTTAAGTATACTTTCTAGAAGTATCAATATTATGAGGAAGACTATTTAATTTATAGCAATAAAATACATAATGTAATAAGTAATTATGGTATAGTGTAGTGCTAAATTCTAGAATACAAATTAAATAGCAAATCTATACTATATCGTATATCTTTATTAAATTATTGTGATTATTTATTAAGATATAATAAAAGACATACGTGTTTAGTTACCAGCGTAAGCAGATAATGATATATCATATAATTTACATGCAATTCACTGCACTTAAATTCGAATGAGTATCTCAAATCTATTTCTGACACACAATCCACTACCATACGCTCCTATATGCAAATAACAATACTGTGACCAAATCACATCTAGTCTACCATCTATGACATACATATCAGAGTGCTTCAGCGATCAGTTATTGCCAGTCAACTTGACTGTACTGTTGTTAATTTCATGAATATAGAGATCCTTCACTTCATTGTCTGCACATGTACTGTGCACCATACCTACTGTATATTCACATTTATCTCTGATACCATCACAATACGTGCATAAAGGACCCTCTGAATTAAGTCCATGCTCGCAGTATGTTCTAGACGCATCTCAACATGTTTGTCTCTCTTTATGTATAAAGTTTTATCCAATCACATTCTCTATTATTCTTCAATTCACCTCTATTATTATCATTATACTGATCTCTTCTTCTTTAAGACAATTCACACATCCATAGTATCACTTGAATCTCACAACTTTTCGTATCTTGCAAGATAACATGACAGTTCTTTTATTGAACATATAACCTACAGCTATTATCTAAGCCCCCAAATAGGGCATTTCTATAGACCTCCTGTTCGCCACGACCTCCAAGAACACCTCGATAGACGCGGAATATATGCTCTTTTTCTTTAGAACAATATTTTATACAAGAAAAGTACCTTATATCTTAGAGTTATGCTACACAGAATATACCCTACTATATCAAGTTATAATGTCAATTAGAAACGTCCACCAATTGATCTTCTTCAATCTTCCAGCGCGCGTGATCATCTATCGTCATCCTTTCGATCCCTCTCTCTTTCACTACTTTACAAAATCTCCCAGATAGATTAATATCTGAATTACAACTCACCAATTTACTTTTAATACTACCAACCTCCTACTCTAATTCCTAACTCTATACTATCACATTTAATTCTTTTTCTCGACCCTCAAGATACAGTAATCACATATAACACCTACTATACCCGATGCGTATCCTATATCAGAACGTACACTCACTTTAAATAACACAATCGCTCTCAAAATTGCCGTCATCAGAAGTTAGTGACAAAGCTCATTAAGCATATTCTATGCCACGTGAAATGTTCAAGCTATAACCTCCAGAACCATGTAAATTGTATACATCATAGATTCCCATACATTATCACCATCAATTATGAATCATCACTATTCCGAGCCCCAAATTCTCTCGCATACCCTCGATAGAATTACGTGAGAGAGAGACACTTCCATATGAAATTTAACTCTAGAACAAACCAAACTGGCAAATGACTATTACCCACTATATATTTTGTATAAACCTCTCGCTACCCACAAACATTAAATCTCACGTCTTACACAGAGTCTCACCCCTAAATACACATCCACACACTATATAACTATTCCTATAGTAATAAAGACTCACTGATTAGCGCGATACACATTATTTAACACACACTCCTATAACTCAACTTTCTATCACTCCTCAGAGCAGCTATGCTTCATTAAATTACGACTCCAATATCACCTCTATATTCATGAGCTTTCCAGATCTCGACACAGAAAAGACACCCTTTCATTTCCCTGCTTTAATAGAAGATAAGATATACTGTGAGACCACACACATAAGGTTGATGCGATTAGCACTCAGCTTTTAAAATTAACTTTATCAAATACCGATACTCACATCACCGCACTATACTCTTCGCCAAAATCACTTACTTTATGCTGTACAAATCAGAAACCTTCGCACATCCTGTAATTAAATCCACATACAATACTACAGATATAAGGGTACTCATCTCACAGATACACGATGTATCCGCACAGAACACTCTATAAACATAATACGACATCAAGTAAATTCCCAAACATAGTCAATCACCAGATATCCTCCTCCCGTAAGAAGTTTTTTAGCTTTGATATAAATTTAAAATAAGAATAGAACAAAGGTCATATTAAAATTGATGAAAATAGTTTTGCGACGGAGTAAGGAAATGGTCAACATTTCAATGCTTATTTTGCTTCAGTGTTTACTTAGGAAAGATTAGATATAGTTTGTGAGACTAATAGTTCTTGTATGCATGTTACAAATAGACTTACAGAATTTTGAAATTGATGTAAAGATATAAAAACGTTTAGCGTCGGGCGGGTGACGTTGACCACTTTAGGTATAAACTTCGTCTCCCGACTCTCCCCTAATGCACTTATTGGCAATTTTATTTTTACCAGGTAAGATCACGAAGCCAAGAAAACACCATTCACTCCCTAAACGCTGGAGAATCCTCTCGCGCATCTACCTCTCACAATAAAATTATAAAACCAATAATATGAATTTATACACGTATACCTTCACTCACATCTTTTATTCAACTCCCATCTGTTTATGACATTTCCAAATAACTCACACTCACGCATAATCCTCGTAGGACCTTCCTTTTTTCCTTTAGTTACCCTAATATTTATCCACTCTTGATTACCTTTCAAGATCCCTTGCGCACTGGCGCGCGACTTGACACCCGCCACCCTACCTCTTGAAATCATCTCATTCTCGAACCACCATATTAGTTCATGTCACACACTCATCACACTCGATAAAAATCTCCACTCTCCCATTCTTTCTTATCAGCTATCAATATCACATTTACCTACTTTATCAATTTTCCCTTTTCTTATCTTCCGTATAAATTAATCACTATATTCACTCTCAACATCCTATCTCTACTTATATAGTTATATGTGTATCACCATAGATCACTATAGCTCATCTCCCACACGATTTCAAATTATTACTGTAACACTATTTAAACACATTTCAAGTGATTTGTTGCATTTCTTTCGCCCCGTATTTCTTCCACCCGCGCTCTCACTTCGCTCATAAGCATAGTTTTGACAACTAATCCTTTTTAACTCATTTTTTTTATTTTATTCTCACAAGACTTCTCTATCTCTTTTATCTCCAAACAATATCACATATTATACACTCTTTATTTTCTAATAGTCACCTAACTCTGCACATCTTCTCACCATCACAACATCTTATACTTTTTATCCTACCTCTACTTGCAATAACACCTTATTATGTCATCACTACATAATATATCTAGTCATATTGACTTCTATGCAAAATAATCCTACTGTGTAATATCTCATCGAGTGCATCCCCCATCCTATCCCTCATTTCCGAGTCAATTTTGTCACTCCTCGCACTATATCACGCATAGTCTAACCATAAATAATCAATCTTTCTCACAATATTATCAGATCAACTTCTCATGTAAATATGTATCACTTGATATCCCTCTACATTTTCTAAACTATCTTTTTTTTACAAAACATTAAACCAATCTATCCTCATCGTACACTTATAACACCATATATACTCTATAACATAAACACAACCCTATGTAGGATATGTATTACAATAAGTCCGGCCCTTACCTTGCCTCTAAATGAGCGAAAAAAATTCTTTTTTTTTTATATTAATTCTTGTATATATTAATTACAGAATTGCTGAGATCCGCCCCTATCACTTTCTTAATTATCACCACTACCCTATAAGAATCTGAAGATACTCTGCCTTCCACCCCGTCCTTACTCTCACCTGCTCCATTTTAGGATCATATTGACCAAAGTAAAGCGGAAGGTATATATATACTTATATTTTCACTTTTTCCTATATAAGAAGTATTCTCTATGTATATAGATTGCTTCTGTATCAACACACAATTCTAACAGACTTTCTCCATTATCATCCCTCTCCCCTACCCCAAATGGCCTATAAGATGTCACACCACATGCTGCTACCTTGTATTCATTCAAATCTAACCACCATTTATTAGCCCTTTGGTGAATCATTACCGAAACTTTCCATTCATTTCATTCAACTCACTCCAAATCTTTACTCTTCTCTCCTCCCTCGCTATTTTTACTGTGTCATTATACGCAGGCATATAAAAACCATTACATGTCACACCACTCCGTACATATCAGTTTTAAACCACATGTATTTCCTTACATGTTAATAAATGAACTAGTCAGTAATAATGACATCTGTTATACTATTAAGGCCAAAATCAGTTTCTCATAACCTATTCTAACCCCTTCCCTCCTCTCACAATCCATCTCTTGCTCGTTACAACGCGATTAATCTGGATAACTGTTAAAAAATATTTACAACATCCATTCTCCTTCTATAGTTTATCAAGACTTTAGTATCTGGATCAAACACACTGAGTAATTGATCCATAACCCCTCTAGCACTTTTCTTCGAACACTTAGCCCACTTTGGTCTTCTCTTCAAATCAGCTCATTTATCCTCTATCTATTATGACACCCACACGCCTATTTTATCAGACTAATTAATCTCTGTAACTTAACGCTTTACTTGTACTCGCACCCCTTACTCTTCGTGATTCCTATACGTAACTCCATCTTTATATTTCTAGTCGTCTCCTTTTTTTCCATTTCTCTCTTTTCCACACTATATTTAGCTATTCACGCAAGAGCTCGTACGTTTGTACTAGAGGGATCCAATTCCCCACGACATTAAGCTAGCTTTCCCAATGAATCCTACACTATAGTCAATCAATGCAAATGCTCCCCGCTCAAGGTAATCTATACCGACAGCCTCGTAGAAATAAGGATAAATCATCGTATATGATATATATACTAAGATACTGTATATTCCAGACAATAAATATTAATCACGATTGAACATATAAAATTAACACACATTGGCAATAAATTCATCATTGGATATAATTTAGTAGAAAGATTAAAGTGGCTGTTCTACATGTAAATGGTTCCCTATATTAAACTTCTCCATCTATCTTTCTCAGTCTTCATCCGATATCTATTCCTATAGCTGAAAAAACATAATGATCATGATGTCAAACTCCTTTCTAGTCTTTGATAAATTAACTATATCACCAGATGATAGTTACTCACACCTGTAGCTTTAAATTTTGATCAACTTATATTCTCTTAACGTTGTTATTTAGTTCTATGATACCTATAGATGTTGATTATCAGAACGCACACCTACATTAGTGTTATTAGTATATATTATATAATAATTACCTAATTAATAAATAAGATTTATATGGCGTTCGCTAATCATAGCGGCCATTTCGAGCAATCTTTAGTGAGCGTTGTTAGACTATCACAGGTATTTCAGGGAAGCCCTCACTAGTCAAATTTCTTTTCCTGATGTACTTGCCAGACAATACCATTGTATTTCCACGACATTAGAATATTTATTACTCCATAGTCAACAAGTTCTCCTTAGTTACCCTCTGTTTACTGGGAAGAATATAGTCTATCTAATAATATAATTTAGGATAACAATTTGAATATAATTAATCGGATAAAGGATAAAAATATTAAAGCAAAAAACGAAAAGAATTGATAATAGACTAAAGAATCAAAAGAACTTATTATATATATTAAAAATATGTTAAATGAGAAATTATGCCACTTCACAATAATATTTATCCAACAAATTCACTTTGTACAAATGTGAGATATATTTTGAAAATCATAAATAATTAATTATTTTTCTTCATTTTTGAAAAAATTTTTTTTTCAAAATTCAAAAAGTTAATCTTTTTCGCGAATCTTTATTACATAACACATTTTCTCTCTGTAAATAGACTCCAAGATCATGATAAATACCCTTCAATTAATCTATTCTGATTTTATAACACTGTTCACTCTAAAATCCCAACGGTATATTCATATATAATTAATATATATATAAATATTAAATATATATATATAATATTAATATTAATATAATTATTATTTATATTAATAAATTATAATATATATATAATAAGATTATAAAAACAATATAATATTAAATAATATAATAGTCATATATAGATTATATATACATATAATATATATATATTATATTATATAATTATATATATATATCAATATATATAATAGTATACTAATAAACTTGTTTATATGTTTTCAAATGTTTGTAATATAATTATATAAATATATATATTATTAATATATATATACGTACCAATATATGTATATAGAGCCAATTTTTATTTTTAAAGACCTCGATCTAATTTATTACTTTTTATGTTTTTAAGTATATATATTTATTCGTATATATATAAAATCACACGAATTTGCGAGGTGGATTAAACAATCGTATCTCCCACAATAAATATATTCTGAAATAATCTTTAAAGAATCTTAAGAAAATTAATATTATATAAAAAAGCAGAAATATATTTATTGAGTAGATATAATTTTACATAATAATTATGCGTCATGATAATTAACGCACGTTAAGTTTAGTTACATTGACACTTATCAAGATAATTGTAACACAAAATTTCTATTATGAATACATCTTTAAATCCTTAAATAAGCTATTTACAAAAGACTGACAAAAACAAAATATAAAATCTGGTTAAAAAATATTTTTTTATAAATGTAAAATATAAAAGTTACAAACACTTACAGAAAAACCAATAACATATTTGAAATCAGTGTAAGATAAAAAAAAAATGGGGGTAAAAAAAATTTTTTTTTTTTTAAAATAATTTTAAAAAAAGAAAAAAAAAAAATTACGGCTGTGCACGGGACAGGGGTTGTACCGCCTTGTCCCTAAGGCCCAAACGATGGCTCAGGAAAAATGTTCGTGACCGAATCACCACTCTTCTGTTCACTGCCACATAGAATACCCCAAACCAATTCTTTCTACTCACTGCGTAGAATATGCCTACTCCCTGGAGGTGGGGAAATAAGTCCTTACCCGGTCGTTCCCACCATGACATAGGAAATCCGTACCGAGATCCTGAACTCCTCAGCTATTCGCGATATAATTTTTCAATACAACTTTCGACAAGGTCATCACCTTGTCGTAAAAATATAATATTAAAAATATAAAAACTGTCAATAATGCTCGAGACTGTACGAATATAATGCCGATAAAACGTGTCCCTACACATCTTTGTAACTTCAATGTCTATCACATGAGCTTCATTAAAATCACATCTAACATACTAATAAACTAAGAAATAGTATGAAAAAAATAAAAAAAAAAATAAAAATTCAATAACTGACGGTAAGTCTTATATAAATATAAACAGTCCATATATATATATATATAATTATAAGTATATATATTATATATAATATATTAATTATATTTAATATTATTGTTATATAATACTATATTATTATTAATAAATATATTATATATAACTATATATAAATACTATATTAAGATTAATATATATATATTTTATATATATTATATATTTCATACAGGTAGGTCTATACTCGAGTCATTATACATCAGTAGTGTATCAACCTACGGATGTTTTAACATGATAAATGCTTATAAGAATATATTAAGATATTAGAATATTTAATTATTAAGAATAATTATAGGATATCGTTACTAGTTTGTTATATATATATTATATGTGACTGCTACTCTAACGGCAATACGTAAACATAAAACCCGCACATAAACATGCGAATGATTCGAATGGCATGATATATTTTTTACGACTTCTGCTCAAATGCAATAAATAATAGTGGGTTGTCTTCCTCTCGACATATTTATCGTTGTCTTTCCACGCAATGTACAATAAACAACTAGGACATTCATCGATAGACATCATGTGGTACAAAGCCGAACGTGTCAATTTGAAATAATTAGTTTAAATATATCCAATAGTATTTAAAATATCGATACAACTATCAAAGGAAATAATCTAAAAACTATTGCATACCTTTAGATAACATGAGTAGTACTATGTAGCCTAATAAATACGGCCAAGTGAATGTGTACAACCAACTAACAGCTATCATATGTAGATTATGTCATAACCTATGAATTTATGCGTAATAAAGTGAAGTGAAACGTATAACTTCAGAGAGTGGTTGTTTATCAAGCACATACATTTGAAAACATATGCGCTCATAGTGTTAACCAGTATTATAAGCAGGTACGTATAAAGTACGTGACATGGAGAGGTGACATTTACGCAAATACTAGGTAATGCTCGCTAAGTAAGCTGCTTGATAGAAATTAATTGTGGAACAACGTTATATTCCAACATTATTCAGACGGACAACCAGCCAAGCATAACATGGTCAATTCCATAGAGATATTATATATAACATTGTTATTTCTAAACTATCAATGATACTAGTGTCTATAATACTTCATACCACCACTCTAATTCACATTACGGAGCGTATAGTAAGGTCAGTGTTGTACATTCCGTACATTCGACATCGAACGACGTTCTGCTATACACCCATGAAAATTCCAACGTTTAATTCTAATTACATAGAGCAGGTATGTTATCTTGTTAGCACCGCATGAGCGCGTTAGCACATGAGACGAATCGCATAGCGAGAGTAGACAGAACATCCCACGAAGATTCACACTCACATGTCACAGGGATGCTTATATACACTCATTACAATTGCTATCAGTCACACACAGTCCCATGTGCATTAGGTTATATTGTATAATTACGTGAGTAACTCAGATAAATAGAGGTGCGAGCTGGGATTACCTCAACTTTCTAATTGTGATTGCACTATCTTAATGATACTGTACCGACCTATTAGGGAATAAATATATCTATGGAACAGTATATATAATGAATATTGTGCTATATTATACCTAATTAAACAGTTAAGTGATTATTAAGTCAGTAGTGTTGGAACTTTACAGACATTGGCTAGTAAACAAAAAACCTACTGTCTAAATAATATCACTAACAATCACCAGGTCTCATAACTCATCTCAACGTTGAATAATTGATTATAACTCTATAGAGTAGGATATATCTCGAGGCTATTAGTCTTTAGAGGGATATTTGAAAGGACAATAGTATATTAACCTTACTCATTTCCTTGTAACAGAATACCGTTACCTTGTTAAATACCCCGCACTATGTATTGAATCATAACTTTTATATAAACAAACTGATAAAGAATTATATATAGTATATTACTAACCATGATGGTGTGCCCATAAGCACATTATAATCAGCTATTAAGTCAGTATATATACGTATACCTTACCTCTGAACAATGAATAACTACTATCGGGAAGATAAATCTAAGAAAATTTGATACATTTCCATTAGCACTGATCGCTATTCAACCCGATACTTCAACACCATAGACTACTTCTTGATAGGGTATCCAAACATTACATGTATATACTTATGTTACAGCGTCGGTTTAAATTGACTCTCTATGATATAATCCTCGTCACTATAGTCATAGCAGACTACGCCTCGTTCTTGAGGATAATATTCTCACATGCGACGATCAAATATAGGAGGAAATAACACCCTCTCAACCTTCAATTATCATGATAATAGCATATTAAAACCCATTAGGCAGCTCAATAGATATAATGACATGCAATTTCGCACGTGTACCATATGCATAGCTTCATACATACATACATACCATCCTTCATATTCGAAGATGGTTTCCGTTACGACTATTCCTACCATTGCTACTTTGACACCCACTAAGTCTGTTATTACTGCTACTATCACTATTACTGCTACTACTGCTACATCATATTTTTCAAATTTTCCGGAAGTTTATTCTGCTCCTATAACATTTGCACCTATTTTGAACAGATACAAAGCTGTTATAAACATAGACTATATATAATAGATAACATTTCTTTTTCTTCCAATTAACAATAGCAAATCACCACTAAATCATCCATTAACGTTTAATTCTATATAGAGAAAATATACGATCCGAAGCCCGTGATGCATTATTCATTAGGAGTGAAACGAGAGACTCGAATGGGAAATGTCCATTCAGACACCGCCTGATATAGACACTCAAGAGAGATATATTTATTTAAACTACACAGCTCATATATAAAATTATTATAGATGTCATTTTATTTTCATCACACATTACACAAAAAGGATTATCATTATCCAACCCATATCAACAAATCGATTCTTATTTAATTTATCTTATTATTTGGATTTATCGTGATATCACAGATTTGTCAGACTAGAAAAACCAATAAATACGGAATATCATTATATCTCTTTTCCTTTATACATATCATTACTTTCTCTCCTTATTATCGAATCCTAATTAAAACTAACTGCAAGATGTTTCTTACATACTATTTTTATAAACCTTAATTATATACTCCTGTTGACTCACATCGTAATATATTATATTCTTAAATGACAAGATCAATATATTATTATTTATATTACTGTTAATACTACACTAGAAATTAATATTACAGTTACTATGATACTTATAATTACTATTAATTTTGACATTTTTATTACTATTTAATTATATCTATTATTTATATTAATTATTTATATATTTTATATTATATTATATTATTTAATGCGAAATTTAAGTTCAAAAAATATATAATTTAACAAGCAATTTATAATTATTAATTATTATCCCATTCTTTTATTTATTCATTTATATTATTATATTATATTTATTATCATTTCATTATCTTATTCATTAATATCATTTATCATTTATTATTTTTATATTATTAAAAACACTACTTATCAGCAATCTTATTATAATTATTTAATATAATTTTAATTAATATATTATATATATTAGTATAACAAGTGATATTATTTAATTTAGAAATATATATTTTAATATTAGATAAATATTACTTATTTAATTATTATAATTATTATAAGTGCCATTCAATTATTACTTAATAATATCTATTCTTTAAATTATTATTTTCCTGATATTCCCTCTATTATATATTATATATTAATCTGATAATTATATATATAATTATTATTATAATTATTATATATATAATTCATTATTATTATTATTTTGAGCCTATAAGAGATAAATAATTATCTAGATAAGCGTTTAAAATAATATTGGAAAGATTTTATTCTTATTTTAATTTTTTATTAATACTTTTCTTATAAATATTATTCTCACTTAATATAGCATTTCCTCCATGTAAAAATAAAGTTGAGTGTTTTAGTCCGTTTATAAAATATATATATATTTATAATATATATATTATATATAATATAATAATAATAATATATATTAAATATTATATTAATATTATAAATATATATATATATAATTATATTACCGTAGGTAATAAGTAATATTAGACACAGTACTACCATAATATATTTATTACTGTATATAATAATATAATTCTAATATCACATAAAATTATATAATACTGATATTATATATTTAAATATAATTTTAATTATGATATTTTATAAATTAATAATAATAATAATAATAAATATAATAAATAATATAATATAAATATAATTATTTAAATATAAAATATATATATAAAGATATATATATTATTAATATATATATTAATATATATATATACACTAAAATTAATTATAAGTAATTATAATTTATATATCTATATTATTATATATCTATACATATCGAATCTTGAAGATAAAGCTATTT
The DNA here is from genome assembly GCA_015478945.1 of Trachelipus rathkii. NCBI lineage: Eukaryota > Metazoa > Arthropoda > Malacostraca > Isopoda > Trachelipodidae > Trachelipus > Trachelipus rathkii. Next base: position 12,349 of record JABUQX010029365.1, on the reverse strand, counting down.
TCAAGGAAAAATATGTTATAAATCTCTGTATATTTAATTAAAACAGAACCTGACGATAATTAATCCGACTCAGTAATTAAATTCCGCCGGATAATCGGGATCCGGTTTTTAACTTCCAGCCTCGAGATATACGAGATATGTCCGCTTGATGTACACGTGACATAATATTTATCAACTTAAATCCGGCTCCATTACATCCATATATTTCAAAATGACCTTATAATACATCTATGTTAGGAGCAATTAAATATGAGCAAATGAATTTAATATTAAGTAAATAAAGTATGATAATATAAAGTTCTTATTCACTCAATATTAGGTTACTCATAAATAAAAGTATTTAAACTTACGAAATGAATGAGGATATTGGCTTGAGTACTTGCGAGACCTAAGTAATATAAAGATCTCTTAGGGCTCTGACCTAGCGAATTACATTGGAGGCAGGCATTCTGATATAATTTGGAAAGATAATAAGAGACTAGGGAAAACTTCTCAATTTTCGCCTTAATTGTGTATAATATTATAAATAACATGTAAATATGATAAACAGTACTAAACTCAATGTGAGTGAAGTTCGATAAAATTATAAAGCTAAAATAAAAGAATATGCTATGATTGTGTCGCGAACCGCTTACAATGCAAATAAAAAATACGAATTTAAAAATATGTTTACAAGAGCAAGTATATTGTGATTAAAGCTGACTTTGAATATAAATAGTCACACCCCCACCCTTCTTCCCTCTATACTAGTAATAGAGTATTGTGCACAAGATATATGTGAGTATGCCCTAAGATAATTAACAACAAGAAAGCACAGAAATCATATAGATAGTGCTAGAAGCGAGAGTATGCAAATCACTACAAGTTTTTTAGTTTCTACATGACTATCGCACAATAAACAAACGAAGGTGAATATCTAATTTCTGCGTTGAAGCGAATTGTTTAGTGAACTCAATGGAACAAGGCAGATAAGGAGGTTAAGAGACCTCCAATATTTACGGAATGCACAATAAGCGCGAGTACTTCGTTATAAGTGAAACTTACTGACCCAAGTAATCACCATATGAAATACTATCATCTTAAGTTAATATCATGAGAATCACACTTATTAATATTAATCTCAACATTCATTTATATTACCTAAGAGCCTTCTCTTAATCATCTCACACATCAGAACAACTCAAAGTGACCATGGGCATAATAATAGAAATAATAAGAAAAATATAAAATAGCTTATCTTTAATATAAAGGAAAGCCATGCATTACATTAATTGAGTTTGAGAGAGTAAATTTATTGTTAATATAATACTATGCCACAGTGAGTGTATGATGACTCAAGGATTGATATATATGACTAAAACATTCTAAGAAAGGAGAGTATATATATATGTATACTGAGGTTAATTAATTAAGATAGTGATATTAATAATAGGTATCTATATAATATTATAATGTAGCCAAATTGACGTACGGTTTTTAGTCCAAGTAGTTATATAATATTAGACGGCTATTGTTAACACTATATTAAATATAAAGAATGTGACAAAAGCATATATAAAGATAAAGGTTGGATTGGTATTAGTGTGAACAATTAAACTCAGATGATTATCTTATATCACATTATACATTACACAACTCATGAAGGACTGTGTAATTTATATTATTTCAGTAGTAATAGTAAACCAATTTAGCCAATGACTCCTAAGAAGAGTGACGCATGATAGAACAACTCATTATCAAAAACAAGGCATTTTTTTTATGAACATGTTGTTAGTCTCTGTACTCAAGCGTATCAAGCAAACTAAGAGATCCTAATTGATGAGAACTTTATATACTTTAATTCGCTATATTATACTTAATTGTTTACTTATATAGAACGTCTACATAAGATAAATATAATTGCAAATTATAATTATTATATAAGTAAATTACGGCTATCTTAGGTATTATAAAACTCTCAAAATGTAATAAGTGCTAAATGAGATAATATATGATGGAGTCTCTTCCAATATAGATATATAAGTAAATAATCATCCGTAAGTGTAGTATCCTAATAAGCTCTATTAACAATTTAATATAGCACAATTGTTTAAAATATCTAGACAATCAATCTCTTCTAACCTGTTTTAGAAGATTATTTTATGCATCTTCCCCAATAAGATCTTTCAAGAAAGATCACTCTAATAAATTGTACATTTTTATTACGATTTACGAGTCCTAAATCAGGCACTAATGAGAGAACTCTGGGTTAAATATAATATAAATAGTTATTACTGTAAGTAACAAATAAAATAAAAGTAGATCTAAAAGATCAGTGGAGTTCATGATGATGAATGATGATCATTCTGCGGGTATTGCCGCAAGTTTCAATTCACTGAAAATCAAAGCCACAACTCCTTTTCAAAAAGCTGCCGACATTGAATTTGAGATATCAAAAAATAATAAAGGCGATCACATGATCTAAACCCTAAATGCAATGTTTATTTGGACAACACTAAGACTGTAATTATTTTAATAATTAAGTAAACATAACTACAACTAAATATGTAATCAATGCATAGACGTAACTGAGACGGTAGTCAATCTAATCAATGTATTAATGTAGGTAAAACTTTGATTAGTTTATAAACGTAACTAATACTCCTAATTCAATCAATGTATTGACGAGACTTAGACACTTCCCAGCTTCGATTTAACTAAAACTATATTCAATACAATACACTTGCAAACGCAACTAAAAAATAAATAATAAGTTACCGCTATCTATTGCGTAGTTGACTATAGCAATTCCTGAATGCTACACCTCTCCTCAATACAATTCGCTCAGTTATTAGACTGTCTGAAAGAACTTCACCAGAATTCCTTTTTCTTATTCTTTTATTCTTTAATTCTTAGTCTTCATCCTGTTATAATTAATTCAAAGAGAATTGATTGATCTAACTACTATTTTGAACCTTCCTTTTTATGAAAGGTCTCATTGATTTATTATTTACATGGAAAAAAAAACGTCATCAAATAATTAGTTGTCAATATGTACAACCAAATGATGTGTTGCAACACTTTACAACACCTTGCATATACAGTTTTTAGGAGAGAAAAAATGTGGTCGAAACTATGACACGTGACGCTTGTATACCTACAACTTCAGTTGGCTTATCAAGAACAAACCAGCTTGTTTTTCAATACAAGAAATATTCAAATTTGTGAAGAATTCCCCGGATTGGAAAATTGACTCCCATGTTCCAAAAATTAACGTCTCCAACAATGAATATATTTGTTCGATTTTGCAATCTTATTGCTTTTTATTAGCTCATTATAATTCTCTCTCTCTTCTCTCTCTCTCTCTCACTCTTCCTCTCGCCTCTCTCTCTCTCGTCTCTCTCTCTCCTTCTCTATCTATCACAACCGATCGAGTCTACTGTATCTAACTCAGTAGCTATCTACTCTATCTATCTATCTATAAATCTATCTATCTATCTATCATCTATCTCTCTCTCTCTCTCTCTCTCTCTCTCTCTCTCTCTCTCTCTTCTATATAAATTTATCAATATAATATATAATATATGTTTTTAATTATCATAAATATATAATATATATCTATAATTGTAAACAACACCATACTGTTATATATATATATATATATATAGAATAATATATATAATATACACATAATTTATTGAGTAATAAAAGCTTTTTAAAAGCAATACATATATATATATATATTATATATATAATCTCAGCGCGGATTATCCGCTCAAGGTTAAGTCTAGAAGCCAATTTTTTTTTTAAATCACTTAATTAAATGAATATTGTAACAACGGCAATGAGAAAGCAGTTTATTTATATTTTCTTTAACATTTATAGATTACAATAAAAAAATACAAATAATTACATTATATAATTAATTAAGACCTAAGAGGGCAGCACTTTGACGGTCACGTGGTACAAAATCTCTTCTCGGATTGGATAAAAATTTTGCCTCAAGATTGAACTTTTTTTTTTTTTTTTTTTAAGGTGTGAAGCTGCTTTATATAACAAAATTTCAATTTGACTTTAGGCATTTTCACCTTCAATTTTATGAAAATGTTCGAATTCAACAATCCATGTGGATATAATAATATGGAGTTGGCGATAATCGACATGTATATAGTATAATATATATATAATATATATATTATTATAGTTATATATATATATATATATATAATAATATAAATAATATATAATATATATATATAATATAATTGGCATCCCATAAACTAGCTGTGTTTGAAATGTCATATCGCAACACCTATAAATTGACGACGAGCCGCCCTGATTATAAATATACTAATATATATTATATATAATATAATAATATTATAAATATATATATATAAATAGATAATATATATATATATATATAATATACTATATATTAAATATATATATATATATATTATGTATATAATATATATATATATATACTATAATAATATATATATATATATTTATATAATATAATCATATTCATATAATACATATATATATATATATATTATATCATATTAATATAATTAAATATATATATATATATATATATTATAACTACATGTTAAACTTAATTACCATCTTATCTATGATAGTATTACTATATATATATTATATATATATATATATTATAATATATATATATATAATATATATATTATATAATATATATATAATTATATATATATAATATAGATTATATATAAATATAATATATATTATAGTATATATATATTATGATTCATTTTGTCAGTAGTAGAGGCCGGTTGCGGAGTCGGAGTCTTAGTCGGAGTCGGAATCGGAGGTCGCGCAGTCGGAAATCTGTTATTTTTACAGCGAGGAGTCGGAGTCTGTAACTTGAAGAGGTGGATTCGAAAAACTCTCCAAAATATGTGGATTCAGTTATAATTTGAACTAGACAAGTATAATTGGACTCCTTACTCAATCATTCATACAAGTCACTAGACTGCTGATCACATCACAAAATGCAAATTTCAAACTTTGAAGGTTTTTAAACCTGCAAGTTATATTTCAATTTTATATTCTAAAAATTCAACCTTCAACCTATATACCATCTATATTTAAAGTGAAGGAAAAAAGACTCCATGGTACGGAAGAGAAATTTTCTCATTAAACAATGATATTTATTAGCTGATGTTTATATTTATCATATCTTCAGGGTAAGTTTAATTGAAGATCAACAACAAAAAAGCTAATCTGCACTTTGCAACTTGTCATTGTATAAAAGTCTGCAGAAGTTCAAAAGAGAAAGTAAATTCTGAAACATGTAAGATAATAAACTACCAACTATCCCATTACTACTCTCTCAAGCCATTTTTCAGAAAGCTTGGAAGATGAATATGAAAAGCTTTAGATATTGAAAGCTTAGTCGAACGCGTCGAACTGTTCAGAAAAAGTCAAGTTTCTTCCTCATCCTTGTACACAATATTCCGTAACTTTAAACAAATTCTTGCTCACTAAAAGGAAGTTGAAAAATTTATAAACTTCAGAACTTTAACGAGTAGAAGAGCATCTAAAAAGTATCAGAATTGACAAAAGCTGCAATTGTGTTCCTGCTCTACTTCCAACACATAGTAGCGTTTAATGGGTTTTCTTCTCTTCTCAGGCTAAAGAAGAGCCATAAATGGAAAATGAAGGCCTGCAATGCTATTTATTTTTATTAATATTATATTTTTTTCTAGTCTTTTATTTATTTGTATAATATTTATTATATAATATAATAATATATATATATAATATATATATAATATTATGATTATATATATTATATAATATATATATAAAGTAATACAATATTATTAAGGTGTTCTCTACACATCTAATTATATAATATATAAGTTATCAATAGCGTATTGTATATATGTACGTCTTCTGTCACTGTGTAAATTTTCTACTCCTCATACGTAGTCGATGTAGTCTATCCTTACCTACACATCCTTCCTCCCTCATTCTCTTCACTCCGTATCCACTTCTCCCTCTATAAAAAGGCCTGTCGTTTCGTTTCACTGCATTAAGCACTCCTTGTGTGGTGGAGGGATGTTATTTCGCTTAAGCTTTGTTTTTACTCCCTCTCTCCTCTCCCTCTCTCCTTCTCTCTCTCTCTCTCTCTCTCTCTCCTCTCTCTCTCTCTCTCTCCCTCCTCTCTTCTTTCTATGTCTCTTGCAGCCTTATTTCTCTTTTTATTGCAGCATGCGATTTTTACCCTTTTTGCTCCTCCGCTTTTATTGACGCATTCATTTTTATCTTTATGCTTATTCCCTATTTTTTACCTAATTTTCTCAAACTAAAACGAACGCTTCCGTGTATAAATACTTTGATTCACATTCGCTCTTTCTCTTTCTCGCTGTGCTTCCTCAGTGGACTATTCGTATTACTCGTAGCTCTTGCAACTTTGCTCCGGTATTGCTTCTACATGCAAAGAGTTTTAGTCAAGCCTTTGCCTCTTGTTTTATGGTGTTTTATGTGGTTATTTCATTCTTCGTTGTTTTGTGATTGAAAAAGTTTTTATCATAGCTAAGCAAAGGGTACGTGATTTAAATTTAAGTGCTTAATAATAATATTATTATTTTTATGTATACTGCGTCAATATATTAAAGTGAAAATATAAAATGATAATAGCTATATTATTTTTGTGTATGGAGTTAGATTATATTTCTGTTTCTTAAAATATATCAGTGTCGAGTTTGATTTTTGTATTAAAATAATTATTTCAATTATCTCAATTTTATTTTTGTGTTAGAAATAAATAAGTGTACCATTATTATTTTGTTTATAGAAAATTGATTTTCGTGGGCAACGTACGCCTAATTTCCTAATTTTTATATCCACTTAGATTTTATTTTCAATTTCATTATTATTATTATCATTTTATTGTTGTTATTCTTTTTTTCACCTTTTATTATATAATGCTATATTTTCTTAAAGGTTTGGATGCTGATGCTAAAATTGCTTGTTTGCATGCAGCATCCCAATTCTTATGTAGAAGAAGAAAATTTTCAAACCGCTTTTTAAAATTCGATGCAACTGAATCAAGTAGCGGCTGACAATGCTTCAAAGATATCGAATGAAGACGATGTATCTTTTTTGAAACAGCTAAATGTGATGGTAATATACAACCATAATAGCATTCCTTATCAGATTGTAGTCTGTCAAGTGCTGTTGAAAGAGGTTGCATAACTAGGACATACTCTTCAAGAAACTCAAACTCGGCATCTCTAAAATTAGGTACCCCTAGGCGAGTCATTGTTAAATTTAATTGACCTTTGTGTTTTACAAGAAGACTCAAACTATCGAATAGGGAGTTCCATCTGGTAACACATGGTAATCTTATTTGACAATTCAGTATAATATATATATATATATATATAAATATATAAATATATATATATAATAAAAGTATATGAGTATATATAGTAGTATATAGTATATATAAGTATATATATAGTAGTATATACGGCACGATTATTTTATGATATTGTATATATATATATATATATATATAAATATAATATATATATATATATATATAGTATAATATACTAGTAATATATAGTATTATATATATAATATAATAACTATATATATGATATAATATATATATATATAATATATATATATATAGTATATTATTATATATATATATAGTATATAGAGTACTATATATATATATAGGATTATATATATACGTAAAAATAAATGTACCGGATTAAAAATTTACGCGGGAAGTTTTCGGGTATCGGCTACAGGCAAAAAGCAAGGCGGGCGATCCGAATAAGCATCGGTACTCGTTAGCAACAGTGTTGGCGATAGGCCGGATACCGGTCAGAAATGTATCGCCCGATACAAGTACCCGGTACATGTATCGCGGTACTGCCCATCGCTCCTGTCAGTAAGTAGTAGTATATATATATATATAGTATATAGTATTATATATATATATATTATATGTATATATATATATATATATAGTATATATATATATAATATATATATATATATATATTATAGTATATATATATATATGATATATTATATTATAGTATATATATAATATATAGTATATATCATATATATATATAAGGAAGCTGGGCATTTTGTAGAAACATAAGTTTCTTCTTTTACATGTCATGGACTTGTCATAAAACAATTTGTACTTACAGAAGAGGTGGTGAGGATGTAAAGGGGTAGTTTTCATTATGCCGGAATTGGGGCATCGTGGATGAAAGGGATACTCTGGGTAATGGGAAGAGATTGCCTTTCCTTTTACCGGTTTCCATATTTTTGTAATGGATCGAAGGCCATGGCAGAAGTGCAGTCCTCATAGTATTTGTCGTTAGCTCTCGCGCCATAATTCTTGAAAATAGCCAAAGGCATTAGTAAGTGAGGGAGTACATATTGGGACCTAATCTGACGCGACCTTTTTACGCTGCCTGACGGCTTTTTTGACGCTTGACGCTTTTTTTGGTCCTTGACCTTTTTGGCCTTGACCTTTTTTTAGCCTTGACCTTTTTGGGCCGCCTTCGCAGAAGGGGCGGTGCAAGACGGAATACGAGCAGTCCGTACAAGTAGGCGTAGCGCCCCTAGTGTTTGGCCCCAACTTTAGGGACTTAGGCCGAAAGAGCATTTTTGTGAATGTTTTGGCCTTTGCTAATGTGTCGGTTTTGGCCTTGATAACGGGTGATCAAGGACTGGAAATTGCGACGCATTCTTAAAGGTTCATTGGAGGGATGTAGTTAGGTGATTATCTTGAGCTCATCCAGGTACGCGTGCCAGTCCGTTGCCTTTGGTAGGCTATGCTGTCCTGAACATACGAGGTCATGTTAGGGGTACCTGACTGTATGGGGATCCTGTCCTAACGTTATTCGCATCCCGGCGGGGTCGGCACCTGTGCCTACACATGACACACACACACCACACACACACACATCCAACACACACACACACATACAGCACAGAAGACACCACACAACCACACAGCGACACAGCACACACACACAACAACAAGTGGCTACGTATATATAAATAATTGCGCAACACCAGTTGACACACACCACACAGCACACAGGCTACCGCGCCGGCGCGCGCCGCGCGCACACACACACACGTACAAACACCTAAGGCCAACCCTTTGGTCTTACCAGGGGTCAATTTTGCCAACCCTAGATTTTGTTGGCATACCGTGACTGTTTTCGACAACCCTAATTTTCAGCCAACCTTTGGTCTTGCCAGGGTGATCAATTTTGAGAAACCCAAGAATTTTTCGGTCAACGCCTTTTTGTGATTTCCAGGTACAATTTTGGCCTGTAGCTTTTTTGAACTTGTAGGCTTTGTTTTGGATGACGGTCATCTTTGATACCACCTATTTGGATGGTTCATCTTTGATGGTTCAAGTAGCATTGTTGAATGGTTCATCTCGTTGATGGCTCAAAGCATTATTGAATAACCGCATCTTTGATGACGTCATCTTTGCTGGGCATCTGAGTATTGATGATTCGAGCTTTGATGAACATCAGATTTATTGTGGCGTGCAACTTGATCGGTTCCCTAATCACCGTAAGGAGTGTCCTAGGATGGTTTCTATTAGTGTGTCTATGAGTATGGTAAGAGTGAGTGCCAGGGTGAGTGGCCAAGCTGAGTGGCGCATGCCCAATAAGTGCCAATGAGTGCCAAAGAGTGCCGAAGTGAGTGCCGACATATGGACATGCCAACTGAGTGCCGACTTTTTTCAAAGCCTTTTCTAGCCTCCCTGAGCCTAGAATAGCCCTAAATATGGGTGTCTACCCCTAGGATTATGATTGAAGGTATGAGGGAATCCGATTGGTGTATTATTAACAAGTTGCTTAAGGAAAAATGCTTGCCTACTATGGAGGTTAGTCTTTTTCTGAACACTTATAGCAAACGACAGAGATATATATCTAAAGAGCTTACAGGCATTTGGACACGTGAACGCAACGTTTACGGAGTCCGGCGTTCGCGCAGGTCAGTCAGCCGCGAAACCGCCGCCGTTTCGGCGCCGGCAGGCCGCATATTAGTCGCGTAAGCCGGCCGCCGCGTGGCTTCCCACGAGGCGCAATATTTCCGCGTGAACGAAAAACGCGCGCGGTGTGCGCCGCAGGCGCAATATTTCGCGGCGTAAACGCCCGCCCGCCGTGCGCGTCCGCAGACGCAATATTAACGGCGCGGCGCAAACAAAAAATATGATATCAATAGTAAACTATTCAAAGAATTTCCTTTTAATGATACTATGAATCATAGGTCAAATTATTGGTAGAACTGAACAATTTGTACGAAATTTTGGTAAAAACATTTACATTGGAGCGATAACTTAAAGCGAGGTAAAAACAGTAAATCATACGAGGGTGTTACCGATAGAACAAAGGGATTCGAGTAGGGGCTTTGTTTTTAGCTGCTTAAGTAAAAACAACTAAGCTTTCAACACGATGTTGTTTACTTGGCTTGGTTAACGTGCATATGTTTTACTGCGGTTTAAAGCTCATATAGCGATTTTATTAGAGCATTACATACCTAAAGGCAAGTAAATCGCGTAAAAGTCAATAAGCGTTGAGTTGCCGTAGCAAACAAAGGGATTAGTAAATAGCTTTTGGTGTTTTCTGGCTTTAGCTGGCTTTAACACTCATAATGTTTTAGCATAGGATATTTAACAATATGTTTACTGCTGTTAGCTCATAATGATTTTTACTGTAGGCTTAACTCAGATATTTTATTAACGGATTAGCAATACATTAAAGCAGTACAATCAGTAAATCAATAACGTATGTTGGCGCGTAGGCAACAAAGGGATTAGTATGCTTTTTTGTTTTACTGCTTATACTGGCTTTAACTCATATGCTTTCACTGCGTTTGTATCTATACTTATATTAAGCATTATGTTTTCTTTTTAATATTTTGATTATTTTTATTATTATTTATTATTATTATGATTTAATATTCTATTATTTTATTTAAAAATTGTAATGTAAGAAAAACACACGCAGTGGTCTCGTTTATATTTTAAACATCTTCTATTTTAATAAAAATAGTGTACGAAATTTTATTAAAACTTTTTTATAATACAGGACGAGTGTTTAAATCTTATTCTCTTGCATTGTTTCATTTTAAAGGCTAAGACATTTATATTTTAAAATTAGAAACTATAAAATAATTGACATACAAATTTTTAGCATCAAATATATTTACCAAGTTTATTACACACATACATTATTTACAAAAACAATAAATGAAATAAATACAATAGACTCCACAAAAATTTAGAATATAAGGGTTGAACAGGGTAAGTCATAGTTTAATAAAAATATTTGACATTATTATAATTTTAAAAATAAGGGTGATATAGGATGATTATTCAATATAGAATTGTTTAAGTTCAAAGCAATCAAATTATGTGAAAAACGAGTCGGTTTTTTTGGCTCTAATAGAAGCGGAAATCCCAATGTCCTGTTGGAGGTGATGTTGACGAGGGCAATGTATTTGAACTATGAAAGGCAGGGTATTCTTCTCCAACTTTAACAGAGTTTGCTCGGTGTAATAGCGAACCCCTAGAGAAGCGAGGTTCATAATTTTTAAAACACGGCGATTGTATTTCTTCTTCATTCCATCTTAAATAATTCAAGAAGGCTACGTTTGCGGTACTCTGTCAATTTTCAATGAGTTGAGGGATGCTCAGATAGGACACGTACAGTGATAAGGGGTGAAAGAATGTAGACTTGATCCAAAAGAGAGACATAGTCCTATAGGGTACCCTGTCTCAAAATGTTTAAATGATAGGCGTTACAGAGCTGAAAGGTCTGCAGTAAAGCGAAAAATTCAAATAAAAGGCCCCGTTAATAAATTACTATTGCTTCTGCGTATTGCTTCAGATTTAACGCTGTCCGGCAAAAACTATGCATTAACATGATAGGCAGTATATGGCTATTTAGTCGTAAAAACAGGACCGAGTACAGAGAGATAAGGTCTCCGTTGTATAACATTTCATAATCACGTCCGTGAGGAAGTCCAATCACGTGTAGACTGATACCCCTAAGTCCGGAAAGGTGTGAATTTGATAGGTGACTTTATAAAGTTGCCACCTGATGTAGCAGGCACATCAGATGTTCCATCAATCCCTATTATTACTTTCTGTGGTAAATTTCCGTTCACAATGTTAGGGGATATTGATACTCCGATAAGCCTTGAGTGAAATTAAATATCTTGGTTTGCACTCTCTTAATAGGGGTACTGTTGCTGTAGTATTACAAAAGGAATGTTCAATTTCCAAATGCCGGCTGTGGTATAATTTCAG
>JABUQX010029364.1:0-44884 GCA_015478945.1 Trachelipus rathkii | reverse complement strand
TCCACCACCACTAGCATCGTCACAAATTCCGCCGCCTCCACCGCTTCCTTCTCTTCTCGCTACCCCTTTTAGTAGAACGAGATTCCCGCATGAAACGAAGCTATAACGCTTATGTAAATGCAAACTCTACACGATAGATTAATAAAAATAAAAATCTATCTTACTTTTTATTACTATTTTTCTTACGTATTCCTATCGAAGATTTTTTTTTTCTAGTGCACTCCCTGTCACGTACAAAGTTGAAAAAGCGAAATAGTGAGTGGTGTGTTTGTTCGACGTTTCCGCTGCTGCTGCTGATGATGATGATGATGATGATGATGATGATGATGATGATGATGATCGATCTGCAATTTCAAATTTTTATTTTACGATCTCGTCAATACGAGACCCATTTTTTAATACCACACGTTGTAAGATTTTAGGAAAAATATCATAAACCATTTTAGTTTTAAAAATTTATCTATTGCATTATGCTACTCGAGAGGAAACAACCCACTTCTCCTTTGCTCGTGACTGTATCCAAATAATGGTAAACTTTTGATTTTAGCTTTAGTAAAGAAATATCGATCTGGGCGAAGATGTGCAGCGATTTAGTCGTGCCGGATCTTAAAAGAATATGCGCAGAAGGAAACAGTCGAGTTAACTTCCAGAAGATGCTCGGGGATACTTCACAATATATTTATGACACTTCGGCGGTTGAAATTTATTTGCAGACAATTACAATCGTTTTGAAGGGAGGAACGGACGATACCGTAAAATCCGTAAAACTGCCGATTCTTCGCTATTCTGGGTTCGAAAAGTCGGCTTACATTTTAGTCTTTGAGCGCCTAAAAAACGCATACCCGAATTTGAAATCAATTACGTTAATCATCGAAGAATATCAATATCCAAACCTGGTTTTTTGCGTTTCTATCAACGTTTATTTACCAAAAATAGAGCACTTGGAAATTCTTAAAGAAAACGTAATAGAGTATAGTGGTCAAAGCGAGTTTTATCCCGTCATCCGAAGCTCGATGGACATGAAGAGTATCGCTGCCCGCTTTCCTAACGTCAAAAAACTGGATTTGGAGGGATTGAACGTGATGTTTGAAAAGTCGAGGAAGTGTTTGACATCCCCACAGCTCCACAACGATTTCTCGAAGGTAAAAGATCTGACAATACGGTTCACTAATAGGAAATCCACCGAAAATATTTTAGAAATAACTCCCAATCTGGAAATTCTCCGATTAACATTTTTTGACGACGCCGAATTTTATATTCTAGGCAGCAAGAATTTAAGTTTCATCAAATCGTTGGAGATAAAACATTTGGATTAATCTTTCCGAGTTCATCAGACCCTTCCGTCCACCGCCGCTGCTTGAGAACACGTAATTCAAAAAACTGAAGATCGTACTTCAAGAAGCAGCGAAAGATTTCGACCGCAAATGGGCGAGCGATCTCTTCGTGCGTTCTGTCTATGGTCATTAATAGATTAAATCTGCTCTCAAGCTTACCCTATTTCGTTGGCTGGCTTCGAAGAGTGACTAATCAGAAAGCTTGCGATTGATTAGGGATTAATTATATCTAGCCTTCCTTCAGTCAGAGGGTTTCTTTAGTAATAGAGAGTTTTCAGAGTGACGGAGGAGAAATTTTGAGTAAATTATGGAGCGACAAATTGACGAATCGGTTTCTCGATGATTGAGCATCAAGGAGCGATAGCGTATTCCGACGTGCGTTTTCATTAGTATTTCTAGAGTTTCAACTTCAGGAGCTTTCGTTTTAGGACGCGATGAAGGTAAGGTACTCGTCTCATCTGTTGATCGATCATAAGAGATAGGGGTGCGTAGGGGAATAATTCCGCATTAATAACGACATTGAAAGGTTTCACATTCTGAGTTGTACGATATTGTGATTCTCTCGATCGAGCATATTTCACTGACTGAGAGTTAGGTAATCATAGAGCGTTTTTTCTCGTGTGATACAACTCTCCTTCCGAGAGAGTGAAATTCGCGTTTTGCTGGATAGTCATAATTGGACAAGTTTGTACTCGATACAAAAAATAACTAAACCTAATCTATTATAAGCTTGTACATTATTTAAAATACAAACTCGAAGGTCGTGTGTGGCGGTGTTTGAGAGGTTGGGAGGTCGAGCTAGTCATTAAAGCTTCTCATGGCACATTTTACTCCACATACATCAGAACACTGGAAGAGCTCTATTAAACGTTTTGCGCGTACCTGAGGGTATTGGCACGCCCATCGAGGCCAGCTTCACAAGCGAGGGATTTCTCATGCTGTTCTCAGGGGCGAAGCGAAGCCGAGACGTTTGCTTTTATGCACGGTTCGTAGTAGCATTGCTCAGTGGCAGTTTGGCCTTGCCTCGGCTAGGAGTGAGGTCAGCCTTTCTCAGTTCCTTTGTCGACCGACTCTCTTAGAGCATTTTTTCAAACTTCAAAACGAGTTCCCGACCCTGTACTTACTTCTCGTGCTGCCTAAATGCATCTACCTTCTGGTCATTTCCGAGACCTACTCACGATACCTCTCTCTCTCGAGCATAATGTGGTGCCTACTCTTTTATTTTATACCACTTCCCCGATATAGATATCCTTAACTATATATCTCTTTGTTACTCCTTATGTTTAGTCTTAGTCAGCGCACAAATTGTATATAAATTCCACTCTGAGTATCACAAAAAAGAAACCGTGGAAAAAATTTACCGATAAAATGACGTCAATCTAGGGAAATTGCGACGGTGCCTTCCAACCCAAGTATGCCGGGGTCACCTTTTCTCCCGGTTTTACTTTTCGGAAGGGGGAATTGATCTCCAAAAAATTTTGATACAATGTCTATTTACTTAACCGTATACCGAAGTTTATTATCGATCGATCGTATCTCAAATCTTTAGCCTATAATAATATGATGGGCGACCACTCTACGGAAATCTGTATCTCTGTGAACAATAAGCTAACTTTACGTGATACTTTTGTTGTATCATTAAATTCACAAATTACTCTGATATTTCTTTCCTTTGTGATGCTCCACTTCTTTCTCTTAGCCTAATAGATTTATCCTCCTCCTCCTAATTCTCCTCCCGACGTCTTTCACTCTTCACTTTCAAGCTCCAACGGATTCACCACCACCTCACCACTTCTCTCGTCTCGACTCATGATGTTGCCACGTTCCTTTCCTCCTCCTCCTCTTCCTCTCCGTCTCCATTCCACTCCTCACCTCCTGCCTTGCCTTCCATTGGCAGCTCTCCTGCTGTTCCACTTCCTTCTCGCATCCCTCGTCCTCTTACTCGTTCTCTTTCTCGCGCTCTCGCCCCCACTCCTATACGTCCCAATCACAATACCTCCCCTCTGTCTGCGCCAGTTGTGGCACCCCCCCTTCGTTGGGAAGTAATTCGAGCAGAGGCCGTCAGTTGCGGAGGCCTTTTCGCTTCCGCGATTGAAGCAACTGCAACCTCAGCTCTGCAGGGTGGTATTTGGTGTGGATCCACTCTAGATATATAACATATCATGCCAGAAATAAAAATTAAGAGATTACGCCCTAAACTCAAACTAAGGCATCCGATTATTCTCCGAAATAGGCTCCGCCCACACGCGAGCACTTTATCTTTTTGAAGAGGACGCAAACATCAAACTGCGCGTAAAATATATCAGCATTTAAAATTAAGCAAAATAACCAGGAATGATAGCAAAGTATTGCAAACGCAATATATAACAACTAACCAAGGACAGGGGTCCAACCCTCGCTTGTAAAATAGAAGTAGGAAAAAATTGTTAAAAACATTAACTTCTCAACAAACTTAAAAGAAGCGGTCCTAATAACATTCCAGCTTCAATATATATATAAATATATATATATATATATATATATATATATATATATATATATATATATATATATATATAATATACTATATTATATATATATATAATATATATATATATTCGTTTATTCTATGAAAAATTGATATTTTTGGTATTTTAAATATTTTTTTGTATTCGATGCCAGCATAGAGAATTTCTGGCAACATGACATATTTACTAATGATCATACGTCTTGTTTATTGTTTACAGCTGATCAGCGTGAACTCTTGATATATAAATGCACGCTCATGTATTATAGGGTTAAGTTTCCTAAGTAAAATATCTTATTTTATTCTAGTTGTTTCATCATTACTTATGTAGGTTGTTACTAGTAGAAATGATCAACTTTAACATGGTAGCTGAGAGTCAGTTTGTAAAAGCCCTATTTTGAATGTGAAATAGAGAATGGAAAGTAGGCACCTAGCTCACCCTATAATAGAATTAGGAAATAGGCCTAAATAAACCCTATAATAGAATTAAGAGAAAATGACAAATAAACCTCTAAAATAGAATAGAACAATCCTATTATATAGTTAAATTGGATTTGGTCAATGCAGAAATTGATTCACTACAAGGTAAGACAAACTGGGAAGCATGGAAGTATCTTATGCAAATAGTGCTAAGTGGTATACCAGTTTCAATAGAAGCAATCAATGGTAAATTAAAAAACCCACAAGAACCCAGAACTGCAGCAACAGTTGAAGAGAAAAACTGCTTACAAAAAGAATTCGACAAATTCACAAAACCAATTCCGATGTTATGTTTTTGTTGGTTTCAACATTAAGCCAAAGTATTAGAAGTCAAATAAGAATTCTTTTGAAGCCCAGATGAAGTGTGGAAGGTAACTTCACAATCTTTGGCAGGAGTTGAAGAAAACAAGTTTACGATGTTTGTTTCACAGTTTTTTTCTTGCCAATGGGAATAAGAAATAGACATGGCTGTAAATTTATCTTCAATAAGACAGCTCTGGGGTACAAATTTTAAGGAAGGAAACTCACGCTCAAAGTTCAAAAGAACAATTGAACAGGCACATTGCCGGAGATTTATTTCTCATATGTAAGATTTTTGAAACTTTGCCAAAGGGTTATTCAATTTTCCAAACTACATTGCTCATGATTCATTAGTAATAGAAAAGAAAGAAGTATGGAAATATATAATCTGGTAATTTGGCTTTGCACAGAAGCAATAAGATAGCATCAAAGGTTAAGTCAGAAAATTAAGAAGTGTTAACAATAAAAAGAAATTTTAGAGAAATTAGTACCAAAGATCTATATGAAAAATTCCTTGCTAAATTACTGCCATTTAAAAGGACACTGGATCAAAAATTGCAGAAAATTGATTGCAGATGGTAGACCAGAAGAAAATAAAGCCAGAAAGAAATGTAAAATTTTGAAAATTAAAGAAAATTCAAAAGCTAAAAATAATGTTTTACTTAAATTTAGAGATAGCTTGACAAGTTTTTATTTCCGAGAAAATGATAGAGAAAAAATTGGTATTTTGATAATGGGGCTGCATATACAAAACACATAACAAATGAGAAAAAGTTATTTTAAAAACTTATAATGAATTCAGCATTCAGTCAATGTAAAATCAGCAATTGGTCAGGAAGCAAATGTGTTTGGATATGGAACAATTGAAGTAACTGCAAAGAAGTAAAGGGGTTTTTGGGAACAACTTTGAATGAATGTTTGGTATGTTTCAATATTGCTAAATGAAATTTATTTTCAGTATTGGCAGCTCATGATAAGCATCAAATAGTGAATTTTATCTGGACTTGACAGATTTATGATAGACAAAAAAGCCTATTTTAATGGCTATCGTAAACCAAAGGAAGGGCTAATTCAAAGTTAGCAATGAAAGGCTAAAATCTCCCATACTACCAGAAATAAATGAAATCAACAGAGGCTGCATTTAAGTCTAAATCATGTAAGACTTGGAACAACAGTATCTGGGTTTTACATAAGAATTCTGATCAAAAAGGTCTAAATATTGAAACTCACCTTGATAAAAGAAATTGTAACAGATGTAGCTAAAATGGAAAAATGCACTCGTCAGAATTTTGGAAAAAGACCAAATAGTACTAAACAAGGAGAATTGCTATTTGCAGATGTTTGTGGACCATTTCAAGTATTATTAAACTCAGGTTATAAATATTTTGTATGTCTCAAAGATGATTTCTCAAAAATGAGATTTGTATATTTTATTAAAGAAAAATCGGAAGTTGTAGAAAAATTGGAGCAAGTACTTGAAGAAGCAAAAGTACAAGGACATCCAATAAGAGAATTTTTAAGTGATAATGGCTTAGAATTTAATAATAAGTTAGTTAAAAAGCTTTTACATAAATATGGAGTAAGGCAAAGGTTAACGGCTTCGTATACTCCATAACAAAATAGAGTGGAAAAAGAAAATAGAACGCTAATTGAAGCAGCCAGATCACTCATGTATTCGAAAGTAAAATTTCCACAGAAGTGTTGGGCAGAATTAATTAACACAACAGCATATATAACAGGCCTGCATTTGAAAAAAAAAATTCTGTTCCTGGGGTTTTCTGAAGTGATTCCTAACGAAATTGTCCTCCTAAATTGAAATATGACATTCATTTTGCTCAATCAGGTCTGGTTTTTGAGATACAGCACACTACTTCTTTTAGAAATTGGGTAATTTTAAGAAAAATTCGTTATTTATATCAAAGTTATTTAATAAATTACAATTACTTGTAAACTAGGAAAAAATAAATACTGACTCAATTCGACTTTCCTTTAATTAATTTTAAACTTACAGACTACTTATGAGCCTACCCAAGACGTGCAAGAAACTATTTTGCAAGAAACGAAGTCCTTGATGATTTCCGTTTATGAAGCGATATGATAGGGCCCTGAAAACCAGGTCTGTGAGATATGGATATGAGGTAAGAAATCAAAGATTTTGTTATTTAAAAATATAAAAATAATGTAGACCTAGTTCTAAAATATAATAATACCAGAATAAATAAAGTAACTTAGGGCTTGAGAATAAAGTAAACATATGATTATTCTTAGAAGCTCAAGCTAGGGCCTATGTAAATATGAAAAAGGTAAATAGTAAATGAATCTTAAGATATAGATTAAAAGTAGAGTTTTTGAAGCAATTAGAATAATATGATGTAAATATAGAAGGCAGATAGATCATTAAAATAAAAAAAAGAAAGAAAAGCTTATATATATATATATATATATATATATATATATATAGCGTCGGGCGGGGTGACCAGGCCCGCCTCTTTAGGCGGGGTGATTCGGTCCACCCTAAATAAAAAAAAAAAATAATAAAAAAAAAATTTTTTTTTTTCGCTCATTTAATAGCCACGCGGTAGTACTACAAGTTTTATTTAGATCATATTTAATTCTAGAAAGTTTTTATATTTTTAAAAAAATGTTAGAAATTAGGGTACAAAATTTCCTCAAATAGAATTCACTGTTGAAAAATGTGAGTTTTTTTTAAACTTCGTTATAAAATGAAAATTATTCAGTATTAAATTATTTTCAGTGTATAAATTTGAGTATGTTAGCTTTAGACTGGCAAAAAGTGAATTTTTGTTCCAAACAGTATTTAGTGCCATAAATCACGGGGCCTAACTTGGTCCGATTCCACCCCGCCATAAAAAATGCAGGCGGGGTGAATCGGACCACTTTTTTTTTTTCATATTTCATGTATCATTGTTGACATTTTTAATACCAATGGCTAATTTTTTTATTTTTTCTTATTTTCTTTCAGCATTAACACTAAACAGACATAGGTAGGTAGCTATAGCTATTTTTAACAAAATGCCCAGAAGCTATAAACCCAAGAGGGATCAAGATGCATTTGATGAAAATGCTATGAAATTAGCAATGGAAGATGTAAGAAAGGGAAAATCTAGTGTTCGAGAAATAGCAAAATTGCACAATGTAAGCAGGACATCCTTGATAAGAAACCTAAAAGGTCAAACTCGGAAAGGAATGGGAGGTCAACTCTCAATTCCTGAGGAAAGTGAATTGGAGTTAGTAGAATGTTTAAAGATAAAAGCGAAATGGGGATTTGCTGAAAGTGTTCCTGAAATAAAGAAACATGTCCAACAGTATGTTGCTGCCAACAAAAAAACAAATACTCCACTTGGTCAATATCTACGAAAATATAATAAATTTCATGATAACATGCCTGGGAAGGATTGGATGACAAGTTTCATGAGAAGGCATCAACTATCAGTAAAATGTCCATCTGCTCTTGAGAAGGCAAGGAAAACAGCAGCCTCAGATCCTAACATTATTTATGGATACTATGATATCATTAAAAGTGAAATGTTGCGTCTTAAAATAACTGAAAGACCAGAATGTATTTGGAATGTGGACGAAACTAACCTTTTTATTGATCCAAAAAGAGTGAAAGTTGTTGCCCCAAAAGGAACTAAAGCATCCAGAACCACCTCTACATCTGGTCGGGAGGCCTTTACTGTCATGGCAGGTATCTCTGCTGCTGGGGATTGTCTTCCTCCACTGATCATATTTCAAGGAAAAAATCTTCAAAGTACCTGGAAGGGATTACAGGCATACAAAGGGACACAGTATGCTGTATCAGAGAATGGATGGATGGTGTCTGAAATTTTTATTGACTGGTTCAATATCTTCTGCAGAGAACAAACCCAAAGACCACTGCTGCTCGTCTATGATGGCCATAGTACGCCGTGGACTCCTTGGTCACATAGCTACACATGGGATTGGAATAAATAACATTGTCAACATCCAAATAGTACAGACCGCCTTCAGCCACTTGATGTATGTTGTTTTAAGCCTCTTAAAGCAAAATGGGATAGAGCACTGTCTGAATGGAACAATATTCACTTTGCAAGAAGAGTCACTAAGCCAGAATTTGTCAATTTAGTAGGCCAAGTGTGGGATCAGGTATTCACAAAGAAAATAATCCTGAAATCATTTGAGAAAACTGGCTTGTATCCAGTTGATCATACAAAGTATCCAGAAAGTTGTTTCAATCCTAACCTCTTAAATGTGTACAAACGCCTTCAACCACTCTTTGAAGAACCTATTGATGAACCAAGGATGGCAACACCAAGAAAATTGATAAATCGACCTTCAACATCAACACCAATTGTAGGTAAATTTCAAAGAGATCTTTCTACAAGTTTTGAACAAATCCTGGCAGACAAAGCAACTCACAGTACAACTAGCAATGTTTTAAATACAAGCAATCCACCAAAGAGAAGAAAAATCAATCCAATGTCCCGTGTAATAACAGATGATGAGTTTCTTGAGGAGATTAAGTTAGTAGAAGAGAAGAGGGCAGCACCAGCAAAAAAATCTACTAAACCATCTGTAAAAGTAATAGAGAAAGAAAATATTTCAAGTGATGGTTCAAGTGAAGGAAGTGACTCTGATGATGACGCTATAGATAAAAATAGCAAGGAAAAAG
Source organism: Trachelipus rathkii (assembly GCA_015478945.1). NCBI lineage: Eukaryota > Metazoa > Arthropoda > Malacostraca > Isopoda > Trachelipodidae > Trachelipus > Trachelipus rathkii. The sequence continues at coordinate 35,592 of JABUQX010029364.1, read as the reverse complement.
ATAATGTGAGCATAGTAAGCTTTTCAATTGAAAACTACAAAAAAATAAAGCCAAGGTTAAATGAATATTATGCTGTTAATTACACATCAAAATGTTATATTGGCAGAGTAATTGATAACACAAAAAAAGCTTCAGTATTAAAATTTTTGGAAAGAAAAGACAACAACAGATATTACTGGCCAGTAAGGGATGATATAGACAAAGTAGATCCAAAAAATATAATATCTGGACCCATCATTCTGCATGGCACATTTCCATATACAATTTTAGGCATTGATACAACCTTCTCAGATTTCAAAAAAGCAAGTAAACTTGGCTTACTTGGGCATTAAAGCCTACCTATGTTCTGTAAAATAATATTAAAATATAAAAATAATTTAGAATATAATTTTAAAATATAAAAATAATTTAGAAAATAATTTTAAATATAAAAAATAAATTAGAATTTAATATACAATTAACTATATTAAGTAAAAATTAAAATATAAAATCAAATTTATACATAAAATAAAAATTAAAACTGATGGTCCGATTCACCCCTCCATGGTGGACCGATTCACCCCTCCAAGGTAAGTCTGAATGAGCTTTATTTAAACTTTAATAAAACTTTTATTATTAGAATTACATTATTATTTTTTTGTGTGCTTATGACCTACTATAGGGCCATGATTTTAAAAAAAAAAAAATTCAAAAAAGTGTATTAGGGAACAGTGGGGAGACGAAGTTATACCTAAAGTGGTCCGCGTCACCCCGCCCGACGCTATATATATATATATATATATATATATATATATATAAATTATATATATATAAATAATATATAACATATGATATATATATATATATATTATATAATAATATAAAAATATATATATATATATATATATATATATATATATATATATATATATATATATATATATGTTGTGTGTGTGTGTGTGTGCATGGAAATGTACATATGTGCGCAAGAGTGTGTATGTAATTAAGGTAGCTAGATTATTGAAGTAAAGAAATTAGAAAAGAAAATTAATAAAATTAATTTTATTAGTGTTTTAAAAGAGAAAATATTGTGTGAAAAATGTATTAATCACTATATTTTTATTTTAAGAAACGAATTTAGCATGAAAAATGGAAAAAGGGAATTTTAGAAAAAATTCCCACAAGTTGGCAAGATGGCTGTGACGTCATGAAATCTGAATCAAAATGGCGCCAGCAGAGTCTTGGAGCTCTCACTTGTTGACCAGTGCTTGTATTGATAGGATCGTTGGATGCGTGCAAGCGTCCGTGTTCATATTAGACATTTTTGAAACTTTGTTTATATTTTTCATTTGTTTATATTATATTATATTATTGTAAATAAATATTAATTTAGCTTAGATTAGGAAACTGTATGATAACAGAATCGACTTTGAACCAGAACACTCAGGTAATATAAGGTGTTTACATATTTGATAAATTACGATTATATTTGGCTTGTCCATATATAATTTGGAGGTTTTTGTGCAATAGCCATTGGAATTTTTATGCATTAGAGTTTTAGCATTCTGATATGATAATGAATAAAAGCGCATTAGCCTATAAAGTGTGAGACTAATTGATGGATTATCATTTAACTTGGACAGTAACTACGAAGACAACAGTAAATGAGCTTTAGCCTTTGCTAATATTTTATAGGGATAAATTGGAGTTTTGTGTAGGAATGTGATATTTTTGAAGCAAATTATAGTATTATATTGATAAATTATAAAATTGATATAGGTTAGTTTGTTAGGTTTATTAATAAAATATACATATTGATTTTGATTTGGCAAATTAGTTTGATAAGTTTTAGTTAAAAGTTTGTTAGTTATCAGCAGCCGTACTTTGGAAAAAGTTATTTAACGGTGGTTGGTAGGTCCTGTATATATTATTTATTAAATTTTGTTCAGTATTAAAATTTGAAATATCTATTGTGTCTGATATTTGAGTTTGAATTAGAAATAAAAGAAACTAATATAGCTTATTTTTGAAAGCTTACTATTTTGAAACAATTTTGAACATAGCTTATTTTTGAAAGCTTACTATTTTGAAACAATTTAGAACATAACTTATTTTGAAGGCTTAATATTTTGTAACAGTTTCGAATATAGTTTATTTTCGAGAACTTAATATTTTTGAGAAACATATTAAAGTACAGCTTGTTTTGGAAACTTAATATTGTTTTACGAATTATCAGATGTTTGTTTTGATCTGCATAAGTTTGATTTATTATTGGTTTATAATGAATAAAAGTTTATACATGTATTTGTTAATTAAAACTTTAATTGAAAAAAAAAACAGTGTACATAATGAATAAAGGTTAAAAGAATTATTTCATTTTAGTTAACTTTATTTTGAAATTGGAGTTGTTTCTTTTGAACCATAGCAGGAACTTAATAAATTTTAACGAGGTTACTTGTTGGTAATTGTGATTTTAAATAACGATTCCAGCATATCCGGCGGATAATTGAAACATAAAAAGTATACATTGTTGTTGATGTGAAAGATTGGTTACCGACTGAGATTTATTTTCAGGATTGTTAATTAATTATAGAATCAGTTGATTCAGTTTTGCGACTCAGATGACTGACGACAGGATGCAACTCCGGTTATCATAAATGATTTGTTGGACTTCAACTTAGATTTATACTCAGTTCATATTAGACTTTGAATTTATTTCGTGTTGCACTTTTGAAATTTGACAGTTAACCGATTTATTTGACTATTTTATATTTAAATTCACATCAGGACTTTGACCGGTTAGATTATTTGTACTATTATCAAGGTTTTTATTATATAAATGCAGATGAATTAAAGTTAATTGCCAGTTTCCCGATTATTGGACTCTACATTTATGATTAATCATTAATGCAATTTTTGACATTTTAGAATATTCAACTTTTATTGTATGAGGGTTAAATATTTAAATTTGACAGTTGGGAATTAGTTTTTAGAAAATATTTTCAGATTTATTGTGAAGTTTTTGGTGTGTTTGAACTTGCGGAGAAATTTATTTGTAAAATCGTCGATCGTTTTCAGATTCAGATTTACTTTTCGCCATTGGCCGGTGGATAAATAGTTTCAACTTTTAGCATCCGATAGTTATATTTAGTTCAGAAAATCCTTAGCGGAGTTGGACCTAACCTGGAATGCGTCTAAAATTTGAATCAGAGGATTAATTTTCTGCGATTTCAGATTTTGGTTAGACAATATATCTAGATTATATACTAGATTATATTCTGAGATGAATTGGTTGGATGTGTAGACTTTGATGATTGTTTAATGAATGATTGATAATTTGATTGTGTATGTATTCGATAATAATTTGATTCCCTATTGTTTAAGTTTTTCAACTTGGACTTAATATTTTTATAGAATTTATTGTTTTTTCGGACGTGTAGATCAATTGTTTTTGTCTGTGTTGAATAGTGTGGAGTGACTCTTTTATTACTTGGACAAATTACGGGTTTAACAGTTAATAAGTTTTGATTGTATTTATATGTATGGTTTGTAATCCTTTTAGATTTTGGCATTATTTATATATATATTTTTATGGATAAATTTTAGTTTATTTAAATGGAACAGATTTAAATGATTATATAAATTTGGTAATTTTTAATAAAGATTATAATATATGAGTTTGTAAAATTACACTAGCGATCAGAGATTAAGTTTAAAGAATTATGTCTGTTAAATGTCCTAGAGTTTATTATAAACAATACCAGAATATATTATTATTGCAGAAGAGTTTTAACATAAATTTAGGAGAGACGTCAACGAATTGTTCGTTATATTTATAAGTTAGTAATTCTTGAGATATCTGTAAGTAATGACTACAAAAATGAATACTACATATATGTATTACATAGATTACTAAGTAGATTTAATGAACACCAATTTAAAATATTATTAATTTAAATATTAAAGACAGATAAAGATTGGAGTTCTGTGGTGAGATTCAATAAATACTTGCGTGAGGTAATTAATTAATTTCTAATTAGATCTCTTATTTGTAAGTACTAGAATGGTAGGTGCTAAAGGACAGTTTGACACAACGCACTGTGACAGTTTGTATAAAAAACCATCACATTTATAACTGAGAAGTGTCACTATTAGAAAAACCTCAACAGAAAGTTCCGTAGGTATACCCATGCTAATTGGATGCTAAGTTCAAGAGTAAGTGGTCGTATAGCTTGCTCCTACTATAGCGATGTTGGTTCGTCGCGTTTAGACACCATCCAGATAGTCACTAACATGTTTATGTGGTCGTTTTTGCTTCTTATCTTGTTAACACTTTGAATATTATGTTTCCATCGTCTTTATTCTGGGTGAAAAATCTTCACCTTGTTCCTCGCTGTTAATCTCCACAGTTTGCGGGAAAATTAGTCAAGATTTGGTATGAACTGTGAAGAGGATAATGCTATTTAGCTCGACAGCGATTTTTTAGCATATCCCTAGTTTTTTTTCGAAGCTTTCATGGTAAAGGCTCATTTATCAAGTGAGATTTATTTTCATGAGTCTTCTTTTTTTAATTATCAGAATAAAATCACGTCAATTACGCGTTTCACTTACATGAGCCTAGTGCATCTTTGGTTTGTGCACTTTTGGCTTTTTCTTCATATTTAAGGTTGTTTTAAAAATGTCTTGGTAACCTTTAACACAGAGTATCTAAATTTTGTTGGGGTACCGTTTCAATTCCATATGCCAATGCATGGTTTAGCTTTGCAATCGCCTGTTATAAATATGTTTATTTTTATTTTTTATTTTTGTTTTTATTTTGGGAATTTTTGCTATATAAGTAGATACTAATAAAGCTTGGCCTTCTTTATATTTCATGCTTTGAGCAAAGTTCTTTCATTTTAACCTAAGGGGGGGGGGGGCCGCCCTCATCAAATAGTTAAGGGCTGTTGAGGTGAACCTATTTATTGTTTTATATAGATAGAAGAGGGCAGTAAAAACATTTTTGGAGTGATTTAATATATATATATGGTACATTTAAGAGGTTTTCATGACTACCACTATTAATTTTTGTGGCAGCCAATTTGGAATGTCTCTCGAGCTGGCCAGTTTTCTTGCTTATAGTGAAGACTAACAGCATTAACTGGGTATCCCACTCATAATAGAGGTGGGCGAAGGATATCTTTTTTTGTAAAGCCCCGTTGCATCCAAAAGAAGGCACACTATACACTAGCCAAAGACAAGCGGAGTAATATCTTGTTGTAAATACAATAAATGTAAGTAAATAGGATAAATAGTTGAAAATATCTTGTGCTTATGTTATTATGTTTTGTGGTTGTAGAGCTTTCTACAGGAATTCTTATATTGTTTTTCATTATGTAATGTTTTTTAAAAAAATGAAGATTCGTTATAAATGACAATGAAGAAATAGCTGGGGTGAGGAAATATATCAATTACCTTGGAGGAATCACTCACCTATAGGTATAACGCAGGTTGTCGTATAGAGTACGGTGTGATTGGAATATGTAAGTCAAGTGAACATTTCCAGTTTTTTGAGCTGCTGTTAAGCTGCACTGAATGAGTGGCAATAGGTACGTATTGGCCATTTATGCCAATATTTAAGTACTTGCACGTGTCAAACTTCTGCAATAGAGCGGAATCAATGAAAGCCTCCATTCACTTGGTTGGGTTAAGGAACGCCAAGTGCCTCAAATTATATGAACCGTAGTTAGCGAGTGTCAAGAATATCAATGCAATACACCAAATAGCTGGAAGAAGCAACTGCAAAGAACTTAGTGCAAAGAGGACTCATGTCGTCTCTATGATTACTTGAGATCCAAATAGTTTAGTAGTAATAAGTTTCAAATGGAGATGAGAGAAAGTGTTTCTCACTAAAGGACAGGAGCGCAAGAAGTTGTGCCTTCTCTTTAGGAAAGACCAAGATCTCTAGTCAAGTCCTTTAATTTACTTTGAGTGAGAGTGGTGTCTTGGGCGAAGTGTTTGTAGACGTAGGCTTGCTGATATGTCACTGAAGTGTCAGTGTCATCCACTTCTATATCTTCGTAATATTAATGTTCTGTGTAATGTCTCTAAATAAGTGTTTCAGGTGGAGAAGGAAACTGAACTCCGGCTGGGAGCACATTGGGGTGTGGTCTTCCTCAATGCTACTCACAGAAGGAGACACTGAAATTCAGTGGTGAGAGCGTCTACGGGAAGTTGCTTGTTCTTCTTAATGAGATTCCTGTGAAAGCACTATATTTTTCAGCTTCAATCCACGGTGTAACTTAACATAAATGAAATATTAATGTACATCGTACCTCTGTTTCTCACACGTTTTATAACACTATATAATTGAAGGAAAATTATCCCCAAGGTGTGTTATAACTACTAGTAGCCGTGAGTAAGGGTATAATAAATAATATTATATAGTTTATGTGGATATTGTATTGTATAGTAGTAAAGTAAGGAGGAAAGTTATATATGTATAGTATGAATAAGGTATATAAAAGTATAGTAAGTGAGAGGGTTTATATGTTAATGTTTCTGATTTAGTATCATAGTGATGAGACAGAATTTTTACCACTAATTCGTTACCAGAATAAGATAATACAACTATTTTATTACACAATACTAATTTCAATAGGCTACCAAAAGATTTTTATAAACCTTTTCTAAGATTTGTCAAGGACTATATTCATAAAGTAATTATCTCACCTTTGAGATTGGTCATGCAAAAATAGCAGTCTGTAATATTGTCCTTGCCTTCTCTCCACACCATAGGACACCAAATGACAAACAGTTCATTTTGCCCTCACTCCAGCGCCTAAAGGCTTATGATCATGCTTGCAGCACATATGTGGATGCAAAGTGGTTTGCTCTTGATCTAGCCTGAGCTATGTAAGTTCAACCACAGAGAATGATTCTAGTGTGATGAATCACTAGAAACTTGTACTAACTGGCGGCGTAGAGTATGTGTGCAGTGCTGGGTAAGCAAGGTGCACTATATAAATGTGTAGCGTGATGTTGACCGACACTCGACCCTATAACAAGAATCTATCAGTGGAGACTGTTTTTTTATACCATGCTTTTCCTTATTGCGGAGTTTTTAGAAATGAGTTAGGGTGATTTCGCGAGATAGTTACTGCATCCAAAAAAAAATCCCAAAGAATTATGAAATATATGCGTTGTAGATAATACACTTTTTTATAACACTTTTCCTAGATGTAGATACATCATGGATGAAAGAGAGTGCAACATGAACACACCCTTGTATTTGGGAATGATGTGTAGCAAGAACCACACAACCAGCGTGCGTCTGAGAGGTCTGGAACCAATAGCTGTTCACTGAGAGACTGAGACTCTCTAATGCCATGCTAGGTTGAGCGTCTGTTCATGGAGTATTCTTAAAGAGAGTCTATAGACCTATGTGTTAAGGCAAATGATGAATGCTGTTATTAAACTTAAAACAACTTCCATATGCCTATATATTATTACCCCCAGAGAGCGATTTTTAGTGCGCAGCCTGTGAAGTAAAAATATGTAACTGGAATATAGTCCAGCAGTTATGGGGAAAACAACCTGTTAAATCTGGTATTGATAGAAAGGCCCAAAGTACATTCAGAGTCATCTACGTGTAAATACGGTAAAACAGCATTATAAGTGGTGGGTGATGTATTCTCGCGAGGATCATATAAGAAGAGTAAGGTTTATGACCCGAGATAATAAGCGCAATAGAAATCACGGAGTGATAGTTAATTGGTTATAATGGTAGAGGAAAAGCGGTTTAGTAGGATGAATATATGATGGCAGAGCATAATAATTATGTGTGTCCCTAGATGCAGAGAGGTAGATATTTGAAATGAGAGTAAAGACTAGTGTCAGACTATCAATATCAAGGATGATGAGATATATAAGAACAGAAGATAGAAAGAGATAAAAAAGAATTCAAATTTGTGAAGAGTACAGAAGGAGAAAACTGAATACGATGCTCACATCTATAATATAGGACAAAACTCATCACAGGGATAACAGAAACAGAATCTGATATTATATGAAGAACAAGAATCTGATACAAGGATAAAACAAAGAAATTCTATACAAATAAGAACTGATTCAGAAGATAAGAAGACATTGAATTTAGAATGTATGAAGCGACAAAAACAATTAAAGAGATACGAGGGATTCAGTGTATATAAAAAGGCCATCAAAGCTGATAAGACACAGTAACTAACTGATATTAGTGAGAAAGAGTATGGGAGAGAGAGCTGATATAATTATAAAAGAGGCTAAGCAGAATAACCATTAAGAAAAAGTGGGGTTAATTTCAAATGTAAGAAGAGTGAATGAGAGATCTATTGAAAGAAAATCAAACTCTGGAGACAACTAGTTGAATGACCGAGCGCAAAGGAACCGTAAAACCTAATTAAGACAAGAACCTGGAGTAAATGAAATGATGTGAGAAATGAATCCAGAGGTGGTACAGGTTGGAACAGGAAATATTAAAGCCAAAATAATTGCAAGAGAGGAGATACTCAAGCATAAATATATGACGTGAATTGAGGCACTACAGTCCTGTAGCAGAATAAAAGTACGTAATAGGACAATAGAAAGAAGTGTGAGCCAATACAAGAGTAAGAGGAAAATATGTCCCTTAATACAAAATTTGAATGTTTACAACAGCATTCCTTTATGAAAATTTATCAATATACAGTATATGAAACAACCCAAAGGTTTTGAAGACTGTGACAGACAAGTATGAGCAAATTAAAACGCAGTTATGTTATGGCTTAAGCAGAGCACCAGATGCTGGATATAAGATTATTAGGACATTGGAAAAAACTTTCATTTCAAAACTGTAATTGTTTTGGGTGAAAAGGACAGCTGCCACCCGTGAATGAATCTTAACATAATAGAAATCAGAAAGGACATAAAATACATACTTGCGAAATTAATATGTTGATGATGGACTAGTTGCGAGTATACAAAGATCAACGAATGCAGAAATTGTTAGAAAAATTCATAAACAAAGGAATTCGAGAGAATAACATATAACTCTGCCAACCATTATTTTTTTAGGAATTGAAATTGAATCAAGGAAATGATGGAGTTCAAAGAAAATTAGGTCAGTATGCTATACTAAAAGAATACTAAAGGAATTTGTTATGGAAAATTGCAATGCAGTGTCAAAACACCCATTTTAAAAGATAATGTTACACATGACATTTGAAGCCAGGTGATGTAGGTGTTCCCTTACAGATCAGCCGAGATGGGAGCTCTTTTCTATATAGCATGAAAGCAACCAGCAACTAGAGAGACCAAGAGTATTGGCATGTTTGGCGTTAATATTGCAATTGCACAGAAGTGAGTAAAGAAAGAAGCCAGGTAATTCAATAGAGAATGTATACAGAGAAAGTTAAAAGGTTTCAATATTGGAAGTGAACAGCAAGAGGAAGGGAGATTTATTTAATGATGGTTAGAATATGTGGAATGATTCGTGAAGACAAGAACAATCTTGGAATAGAGGTACGGTTTTAGTATGCGTATCAAATGGCTGGGCGACTAAGAAAAACTAGAAGGCATTCAACAACTGGAATTTTTTGTTTATATGCTGGAGGAGCAATTGGAGGAGGTAGGTCAGAAGAGCAGAGTTCAGTTGCCTATTTCAACAACAGAAGCTGTAAGATCCTATGAGCAGCGAATGAAGCAACAAATAGAAATTGTATGTGGCAAGTTGCTAATCAGACCTATTGGAAGGAAGATGCAGAGTCTTCAAGAAAAAGCCTACCTCTTTGGATTTGACAATGAGAGCAGTCTATCTAAAATCTCAGTGAAGAATCCAGAATTTCACTAAGAATGCACCAAGCATATCAAAGATAGTACACACATTATTACCGGGTTCATTTAGAGAAAAAGTCAAAATGATTTGAGAATAGAACTACTCAACGGCATTAGGCAGAGAATCAAACTTGCAGACTCCACAAAGCCTCTACATCAACAAAGATTAATGATACTGAAACAGAAAAATTGGAATGGACTAACCAAAGTTGTACGAGTAAACAAAATAAGGATATGTAGAGATATTGAAGAATATGGTATACTTTCTGATGAAAGAAGAGGAAATTAGATTTTTGAGGGTATTGTAAGAATATAATTTGTATTGCTTCTATGCCAAGTAGGAGAGGAAATCGGGGGCAACATGGCCGATAGTTACTAATGGATCATATCTTGTTTATGTGAGTACGAAAGTGGAGTAGCGAGAATGACTGTAGATATTAAATAAACGTCAAATGGACGCTCATAGTATATATTATTAAGGTTAAGTTGGTTCTAGGTTAACATCATTCACATTTTTGATATGCTGTGATTGCGATTATTCTTATTGTAGGTTGTACTAGTAGAAATTTGATCAACAGACGGTTAACTAGCAACCGGTATATAGTGTAAGGGTATATAATTATATAATATATATATATACAGGTTATTTTAACATATATATTTAAGATTATAGTGATATATTATATGAGGTATATTAGGTGATATATGAATATATAGTATGATAAGTTTTTATAGTATATACTCGTATTTATTATTACCTATATTATATAGTAGTATTTTGTATTATTGAGTAATATAATACGGTGAGTAATATTATATGATGTATATAGCTATTTATATATACAGTAATAGGTATAATATTATATTGTGAGGTAGTCTTAGTTAATAATTATAATATATATATAAGGATACAAATTCAAATAAGTAATTAATATATATATCAAAGAGTTGAGAAATCACAACTCATTAAGACGGTGGTGAAGATTTGTTAAGGGATATTGCTGGTGTAGCGAGTTTATGTATACTTATTATATTTTATTATGATATCTATTGGAATTATTATCTATATGTCGAGTGTAATTATTAGTGACATGACATTTATTATATAATTTGCGAAGATTGGAACCATACGCATGATTACTTAGGACATTAAATAATTCTATTTATACAATTAATCGTATAATTATGCAAATATAAAGGTTATTTTGAATATAAATTGAAGACGTTTATGAGGAAATATCTCGTATATGAAATGTATACTCAATACAAGGCGAACAACGCCTCAATTCAGAGCAAGAATATGAGGTGGTGAGAAAAATACTATAATTATTAAGAGTAATTATTAATAATGATAGATACTATAGCGACTTAGAATCATACTAGACTTATTAGTGCGCGGACTGTACCAGTAAGAGATTAATTAAATATCTACTCTCATTTAAGGCTATTCCTTGTTGTTTAATTTATTGTCGCGCCCATCTACTCTGCTTAAGTGTGTGTACAATGAGAAGTGTTGGTGATGGAATGACTCGAGAAGCCTATTTGAGTACAGAGAGTAAATAAGACCACAGTGATTGGAAGAGAATGCCTAGGGGACTTATTAAGTAATTTGAGTACAGATGATCTTAGAGAGATAAAGAGTGAAGAGATAATAGAGAGAACATATAGTTTTGGGAGATCAGATTATAAGGGGGAAAAACGTTTACTTATACCCATATAGATCAGGAAACAGAAGATTTATGTAAAAACAGATTTTGTGAATGACAGAAATAAGAACAAGATACCCTGGCTCATTGGAAGGAAAACATTAGAGTATCTAGGTGCAATAATCGACCTTAGAAATAACCTGATTAACTTAACATGTGTAGGTTTCCAAATAAAAGGAAGAATAGATACAGCAGGACATATGAGAATACCTTTGGTAAAGAGAAAACATGGGATTTGGTTTAGCCGAGATAAGTGGTGGATAGAACAAACAGAAAAACAGAGAAAATAAAATCATAAAACAGTAATTTTCTTAAAAAAAACTTCAAATAAACTTTTGATAGAACTTTAGTTAATTTTTTTTATACTTTTTATAGAAAAATTTCATCTTATTGTTTTTTATATTCCCTTCCAAATTGTGTGACCGGTCTACGAACCAATGTCGCTTTAATGGGTGTCTTCCCCATAGTAATAAACGTATTTAGTCTCGACCTTTTTGATTCCCTGTAGCGTGTGGTGTGAGTAGTTTAAATTTTTGTGTTTTCTCTCTGATCTTGCCACGGCTGTTTCTTTTTGACAACAACAAAGCCCAAATCCATTTGTAAAGATTATCCCAATTTACATAATTTAAAAATCGGTGACAAAAATAAGTGACAATGATCCAAATTTAATGCCCTCATTCTATTGAGTTTACCACTACGGTAATAACGCCTCGTTACTCTCATACAGTTATTTCTCCCCCGAAAAGAATTGCATGGACTTGGATACACAGCTTCCGGCCATCTCTCCAGGTCGAGTATACAACTCAAGCATTCTATATCCACCAATAACTCACTGGGTACCATCTACAATAATATATAAATAATATATAAACTTTGTTGTTGTTTTTTGATACACTAAAGCTTATAATATACCCATCTATATAATACGATAACATTCTCAATAAAAACATGTAATCTCGTACATCTCTCTCTGATAAGACTTATTAGTACCCTAAATATTTTACATCCTTCAATCCAAGCTACCACACACAATTACACTATACTCATTGACGCTTCACAGGTCATCTTAATTTACTAATCTAAGTACCAGTATACACCTATTACTCATTTATCAACCTCGCTTAATACAATACATCTGTACTGACACCTAATTATATACATACTTTTACCTTCTCCTCTATTTACTCAGTTACTAAAATCTCTACTAGAACATGAACTTTATTTTTCCATATTTATAAACACTTTTATTTAACAAAAAAAACGGTACTCCCAGTATAGCTCTACCTCTATCTCTCCAACACTTAGTTTTTACATAGCGTCATAACAGAGCAATTTCACATCACTTTCTCACCTCTCTCAACTGCAGCATTGCTAAATGGCTTCCGCTAATGCGATATAGACTAATCTTTGCTCTCTACTAATATATGTACATTTACCTCGAGTACACTATTAAAGGCCTACATTAGAATTACCTATACTTTCTTGGACACCCTAAATAATCTTACGTGTGTGTTTCATAATTAATTAGGTCCACTGACTAACCTTAAGATTACCACAAGTCCTCTTAACTCCTAAATGTAAACACCTACCCTCACCTTACACTGAGAGTGTTTAAGGGAAATACCCATTTGCTGGGAATTCTTGCTGCCAATTTTAGCTCGTCGGAAAATGCTAAAACAAACTACCCAACTAAACACTAAGAAAAAATCGGAGAATTATTTATAAACAACAAAATTCACATACATCTACAGAAAAAAATCCTACAAATAGCTGAGCAGCGCCAGGCAAAACCACATCCACTATTCTTTGTCTCTTTCCTGTGAGTGCTAATCAATATATTCTTGGACCGGATAGGGAGAGCATTATAAATGTAATAAAAAAAATAGAGACTAAAAAACAGAAAATAAAAACCATAATTATTATTTTTTTTATTTTTGTTTGTCTTTTTTTAACAAAATTCTTTTAATTAACAGTACTGAAACGATGGAAATTTGTAACAAAACAAAAGTTATTTAAAAATATTTAAATATTAGAAGGCTAATTATATAGTAGACTCCTATTCTCATGGTTACTCATCGTTACTTACAATTAAATGACTTTCCTAATATTATAAAAGTTATTGGCTTTAGTTTGGTATTAACTAAACATAAGGCAAAACACCAAGGTTAATTACCCGCACCCCAAGCATTGCGGACCAGTCGAGCTAGAGGTCAAACGTCTTACACGAGAAGGCAATCATCGCGGGCCCAATACTAGCTACAACAGTGGTACATATATTAACTTCCCCCCATCCCTTTCCTATCTCTCCCCCTTACCTTCCCGAGGCGAGTCCACGAAAAAAACCAGCACTATGTTTGTTGGCTCGGTGTACTTTGACAAGGAGAATATCCCTACTATGTCCCACTATACATTAAGCAGACTAACCTCCACTAATGCGTCCTCCCATATTAGAAAAAAACGTTTTCAACCCCACCCACCCACCCAGAACCTGTACAGAGGCGGTATCTCTCCGCCGTGGTAACCATCTCAAGCAATCAAGTGCCCCAACACTGCTACTAGTGTCCGGCGCGGATGCACTCGCACCTTTCACCGATATATATACTTTCCTTAAATGCTTAATTGTGCATCTTCTCTCTCTCAATATATATATGACTCTCGACCCCTCGCACAGCGTGAGTGAGAGCAGTCCAACAATAAGCGAGCATGAGTGCGCTCTCTAATCAAACGTGGTGCTCTCTCATCTCCGTGTGTCCACGCTCTACTCTCCACTCGGAGTAGATGATACACATATTCCCCACTCTCTTGACTCTCCACACTCTCTCCGTAGCAATATCAACTCCTCTCTCACGAGTGTATATTATTCATCTTCTAATTTTAACTTATTTATTTTTTTATAATTTTTTTTTTGTTTTATTATTAAATATTTAGTAATAAGCTTATATAAAATGTTCTCTCTTAATTATATGATCAACATAAATAATTAATGAATAATAAATAAGGCTGCAGTCCGATCCACCCCATCTCCGCAATTTTCAGCAAAGGACTCAATTGCTCCATTATAAAGTAGTACTACTTTTCCCTGTATTTCTGGTTAATTCCATAGTTTAGTTTCCTCTATGCGAAATATTTTTATCTTTGTTCAGTTGTTTTTATTTTTAATTTTTTACTTAATTATTAATTATTAATTATTTTTATTATAAATTGTTTATATATATTGATAATACTCACTCTTTAAGTTGTTTATACAAATCATCACTCGTGTCCTATGTATAATACTTTATTTTATTAGGCTGTGGTGATTTTATGCCGTTTCTATTACGATATTAAACCAGAATTCAATTGGAGCTCATCCTTATACCGTATATCAACTTTCAATTAGTTTATTTTTTGCGCCTCCGAGCAGGGTGATTAGTGTATTCTCAACAACCAAGGTTAGGCTTGTGAGGGGTTATTTTCACCTTCTAATATGACTTTGCCGGTTTTGAGAATTTTGGTGTGATGTCAAATTAAGCTTTGTTTAGAAGATTTACAATGTTTTTTGGTGTGGCTCTCGTGGTGTGTTAATTAGAGCTGAGGCTACGCATAACTGTAATACATAATATAATTAATAAATACCATCCTACACATTATTTTACATTTAATTATAACATTAAATGTATAATTAAAATAAATATACTCATATTATTTTCATAATAAAACTGGAAAATTTCTATTAGAAGGGTACAATTTTTTTTCAGTAACCCTAATTATATTATTTAATTGTATATATTTTAAAAATATAATTAAAAACTCTCTAGAAATTTAAAGATAGATCTATAAATAACTATTAACTCGGGACATATACATCATCGTCGATTACTGTTAAGTCAATGCCGAGAAGCCGAATGGCTGGCCCGATTACTAAAAACAAATGGATTAAATCAGACAAATATTCGTAGGTTTTTTTAACTTATTTATAACATATGATAACCTATATAATCCCCTACTCGCGGGATCGTGTCCGCCTGGGTTATTTCACCTGCAACCCGTAACTAGACATATCTAGTGAGCTACCACCCACGAATTTCACTAGTAACCGATTAATAGAGTAGAAGAGGCCACAGATACACACCCTCTCGATTCTAGGTCCGAGCAAATCTTTGTTAGATTCAAATATCGCCCTTCATAACACATTTAGACCTATCACAATTTACTTGATAAAGACTATTCAATACTATAGAACTTACGAAAGTTAGACACATCCATTAAGGGGGCCAACTTCCCTCACCCCCATATGAATCAAGATCAACTATCCAATTATCAAAACCTATAAATAGGAGAGAGTCTCCTGCAATTAAAAAATTCATTCGGAATCGCAACGAACACCCTGTAAATCTTTTCTCTCTCCTCATAATGACACCGACTCTCATAGTTACGTCTCAATGACACCCTCAAAAGATATAAAGTTACTCTCCTGGTGTGAGTGTGTCCATAACTTAATAATACAGGACTCAATATTTTATACGATTAATATACCAAAGCCCTCACTCTAGAAAAACTCAGGTAAATACGATTGACTTGTGATAACGTCCCACCATATCGTTCGTGCATGTCTCATTATAGGAAAAATAAAGTTACAAAGACCATCTGCAATAACTGTTAGGCATGTTCTAAATTAAGGGTTATATACTTATAAAAAATCATTGTTAACAGCTTCATAGGTCAACGAAGAAGTGTCATGATACGATGTGAGTGTAATAAGGACAAATAGCGAACGTACTATAGGATACTCTAACAGTTTTGTTAAGGTATTAATAGAAAAGTCTAACCAAAAATATCTATATATCATAGAGCGAAACTTAGTAGGAGATACACTGAAGCACGAGCCTACACACTCGGATCATGAAGAGGTGAGTTCTATTAGCTGAGATGGGCTTTTAACCCTACCAGTGTGTGGAGCTATCACACGATTTCAACGTGTTGAGGAGCGTGTGCCGAGCTTATATAGAGAACGCCTCTATCAGGGTGAAGTGGGTGTAGTGAGAGTGTAGTGAGTGAGTGATCACTATATAGCTGGCGAGCCAATCTTAGTACAAGACATTATAGTGATTAGTCCTAAAGCGGAGTCTCTCAAGTGTATCACTGTGTTTTTATCACACTCTCTCAAGAAATGCAAAACTTGAAAGGACCTGTATAATATTTATTTTAAAGAGGGAACTGAACAAATAATTATTTTAAAACTATACTACATTATTTTTTTAAGAGCCTTATTGACCTTAATATGTATTTTATAAAATCATAATTATAGGAGGCACTGGATTGTAAAGAGTATAATAATGGTAAGTAGTAAAAGTTATAGTAATTACACACTCCCGAAACCCACATAGGCTTAATACGTGAATGTAGCTAAACACTATTCGATAAACTCTGTTACAAAACCCACGCAAACAAGAAATATACACCGGAAATAAGACATAACAAACTATTTGGGGTCTCAACAACCAACCACCAAGAAGGGTAGAAAATTGAGGTACTGGAGAACACCATAGAATTAAAGTGTCGCATCCCAGTTCGAATATATGATTGAACAGTACATGAATATTAATAAGAGATAAACATATGTAATCATTAAGAATGATGCTACACTACTACAGACCAAGTTAGTCAAACCAACTAAACTTCTAATCGTAAAATATAATAATAATAGTTAATAGAATCTGTGTAATATAAATATGGAACGAGACACCCTAAATAATAGATATTCGACCTGTATTCACTCGTGATCATATAAGAAATAAAAGCGCTTCGCGTACATCTCTGTGTGCTCACATAGATTTCACATAAGAGGGATCCCAGTTCTTAGACTTTTCAAAATAGTTGATCGATCCGAAGGTTACGAAGTCTCATTTCAGGCCCTACTAAGTGCAGGTGTAATATGAATCTGCAAATGTTTGTTATGGGCAGTAATAACATCAAGAGTGAAAAAATGGTAATGTAGTTAACCGCGTAGTTAGACACGACAACCCAAGTACTTTAGTGATATTGAGGACCTGCGTAACTTCTAACGCTTGCGCCCAATAACAACGGAAGAACCGAGAGAGTCCACACTCTCGAATACTCATTTTTGTTATTATAAGTTATTTGATTTAGCCTGTGCTCACGCGAAGAGAATGAAATTTATAGACTTGATAGTAGGCTTTTAGAACTTATTTTGCCTTATATGATGCCCCGAGTATGAGTTTAAGTCTCTGTCTCGGTCCTAGTGTTCCTATGGGCGTCATCCTTCACTATCATTCTTTCATAGTATATAATCTTTACCTTTTAGGCTTAGTAATGATCCTGCGGAGGTTAATTTAATCAAAAAGATGAAGAAGTATTGTGTGTTAATTTTTTTTTTTTTTTATTTTATTTGGAATCAAAAATCAAAAATAAATCTTATAAGTCAGATTTTTTTTTTATTTGAACAAATGAAAAGTTATTTAATGCCAAGGGCATGGTGAGCACATCCCTCTCTTTAGTGGTTCCTCGGCGGTAACCGTTGTAGAGTGTATGAGCTGAGATGTTCTTGCTAAGAGCGATTTCTTCGTGGTCTTTCACTGATTGACTTCTCCCTTATTATTTATTTATTATCTCATTATGAGAGAATTAGGTAGTAATATGTTTCGCACTATGTTTGGTATGTACAACCACATCGCGGAGTTTTATGGGTGCATAGGGAGAAAATGCACATTACTTAAAAAAAATAATAATAGAAGAATAGTGGAAAAACCGAAAAATCGTTTTGTTGATGGGTGTTGTTTTTTTCTCCTCGTATCTCGTTGTAGTTTTATTTTTGCTTTTGTTTTTTTTTATCGTGGATTGTGGTTAGGAGCCGCACACTCTGCTCTTTAGGGGAAAAATGAACAAAGCATCGGGTTGAGAAACCAACCAAATCTGAAAAAAGAGGGAGCAGCCGTGCCGCAAACGGGAAAAAAACAGAGGATGAAAAAAAAAAAAAAAAAAAAAGGGGTGGGAAGATTAACAAATTACCTCTAATTCGCACCTAATAGAGATATAGGCCTAAGAAGGCACAAGGCCCTAGCAAAACTATCTCAAGTCAAACTAAAGTAGGCCAGGCCTAAGGATTGGGAATAGCCCATGGTTGGATGGCATTACATATCTTCATTTTTAAATATGCTTGTAACTTGTCAAAATATAAAAATTCACAACTCATACAAATTTACTACAGGTTTCTAGAGTAGACCTAGGCCTAGGACAAGGCCTAACATGGGAGTCAAAAATTAAAACAATTTTGCCTTTGATAGGGCCATAAGGACTCTATATAATTTTATTCTCTAATGTTCTTAAACAATCACTTAATATATATATAAATATAGGGTCACCATTTAATAAATTAAAAGAATTATTTATTTTCATAAAAAATTTGGCGCCTAAAACATTTTAAATATAAAAACTGTCAGTTTTGTGACGTAACAAGACATTTGGCACTAAATATTAAAAATTACATTAGCAGAAAGCACAAAACTATCGCAAGGAACATAACATTTGGCACACTAATCCAGCCCAAACCACAAATCATTACCAAAGGCACGAATTATCCTACAGAATGCACGAATTATCATGACCAAAGGAACCAATCATAATTATTATTATTATTATTATTATTATTATTATTATTAATATTGATTTCGGGATTATTATTATTATATATTATTATATATATATATATTTATAATAATATATAGATATATATATAATATATATATATATATATTATATATATATAAGATATATATATATAGATATATATATATTATATATTACTATTATATACTATACTATATTATATATATTATTATAATATATAGTATATATATATATATATAATATATATATATATATGGCCAGCCTCTTAGAAGAGCCACAATCCATATCTCAAAAACTACAACAGCTACCGCGAAAAGAAATACATTGCTGGAATCCTGGCAAAATTTTACAAGGAGGAACTGTAAAAAAAAAAAAAAAAAAAAAAAAAAAAAAAAAAAAAAAAAAAAAAAAAAAAAAAGATCCCGAAACAACAAAAGGTACAGGGAATTGGAATCCATTTTTTAAATCGTTGTAAAATTTTGTTTATCCCTATCTCAAAAAAAAAAAAAAAAAAAAAAAAAAAAAAAAAAAAAAAAAAGGAAAATTTTTTTTTGGGGGGGGCTGGAAACATATATGTATAGATAATATTTGATTTGTAAAACTTTGAAACCAGCATTTAGGGGGCTCGAGCCGACGGTGAAAAACAGGGGGGACGTTTTCCATACCCGTAGGGGAGGGGCGGAGGAACCCCCGCGACACCCAAATACCCATATAGCGGGGCTCCGGAGGACCCTTCCGCCGCAAGGAGAGGAATAGTCTACCCTGTTAGTTCCCCGAAAGGCGAGAGACCCCGACTCCTGCCATCGGTGCGGTATGAATTCTGGGGTATTCTCTTAGTTAAAAAAAAAAGCAAAAACTTTAATAGAAAGTCTATTATTTAACGAGTAACCCAATAAAAGGTCTCTAAAATAGGCCTTCTAATCTTATTTACTCTAAAATATTAACAAAAATTTTTATTTTTATTTTTTTTATTTTTACTTTTTCCCCTCCAAAAATTAAAGAAAACAAAAATTGTGTATTTCCTTTTCGTTTGTAAGTCGCTTCGATGTTTGAGATTATAATTTTTTTTTATTTTTTTTATTTTTATTTTTTTTTACATTTTCCGTCACTAAAATTGGACCAGCATTCCAGCAATGTAATTCCTTTTCCTGGTAGTGTTGTGTTTTTTGAGATATGGAGTTGTGGCTCCTTTCAGAGGCTAACCTATATATATAATATTATATATATATATATATATATTATATATATAATATATATATATAATATGATTTATATATTTATATATATATATATATATAATATTATTATATAAATTATATATATATATAATATATATATATATTATATATATATATATATATATATATATATATGATATTATATATATGAAATATAATTTTAGAACACAAAATATTTCTCAATTATCTCAAAAAACTACAACAGCTACCGGAAAAGGAATACATTTGCTGGAATGCTGGGTTCCAATTTTGGTGCAAAAAAAAAAAAAAAAAAAAAAAATACCATAGGGTACCGCAAAAAGAAATAATTTTTGGGAAAATGGTAAAAATTTCGGAAGGGACAATGTAAAAAAAAAAGTAGAATAAAAAAAAATTTAGTGGTATAATTATAGTAATATGATTAGAGAGCCTATTTTAGAGACCTTTTATTGGCTACTCGTTAAATAAATAGACTTTCTATTACATTTGCTTTTTTAACTAAAGAATACCCCAGGGTATACCGCACCGATGGCAGGAGTCGGGTTTCTCGGCCTTCCGGGGAACTTACAGGGTAGGACTAATTCCCCCCCCTCCGAGGGAGGGTCTCGGAACCCCCGCTCTTTGGTATTTGGGTGATCGCGGGGGTTCCTCCGCCCATCCCTACGGGGTATGGAAACGTCCCCCCTGTGTTCCCGTCGGCTCGAGCCCCTACATTGCCGTGTAATACCTTTAAAATAATATATATAGCTATAGCTATATACTGTTTAACGCAATAGGCTTCCTAAAAAAAAAAAAAGCCTAATATTTATTTATTTTATTTTATTTTATTTTATTTTTACATTTTTCTAAATTTTAAATTTTCAAGGATTCCAAAAATTTACTCCTTTTCGCTGTACTATTGTCGTTTTTGAGATATGTTTTTTTTTTTACAGTTTCCGCAATAAAATCTTGCCAGGATTCCAAACAATGTATTCCATTTTCCTGTAGCTATTGTAGTTTTTGAGATGATGGATTGAGATATTTGTGTTTTAAACTGGATTTAACCATATATATATTATAATATATATATATATATATATATTATATATATATAATATACTATAATATATATATATATATATAGTATTACTATATATAATCAGAGGCGACTCCTGCACTCGTGCTACTCGTGCTCAGCTCGAGTTGACATTTTAGAAACGATCTATTTTTGCAATTTTCCATAATGTTACGATAATATTCTCTTATTTTTTGCGAAAGTTGGTCAAATAATGAAAATATTACATAATAATATATAAGATTAGCAAAATGAAAAGAAAAAGTAAAAGAATAGCCGCTATTAAATACACTTTTAACATTAAAAATAAGACTAATCTGTGCCCAACAATTGCTTGATATCATATCTGTGAATTTTTAGAGAATAAAATTATTTATTAAAACTATGTTTATTAAATGGTATGTTAAATACTTACATAATAAATAATATTTTTTAGGGTAAAATTTATAATCCAACATAAAATAATAAAAAATTACTAAAATACTTTAGAATTATAAAGAAACAAAAAAAGAGGTAAATAAAAATATTAATGAAAAACGGTTTAGTTAAATAAAAAAAAATGAATATACAAAACTCAAATATTTAATTATATATATATATATATACTATATATATATATATTATATTATATATATATCGGATATATATATCTACATTTATTTTATATATTTTAAAGAAAGACAATCTCTATATACATATATATATATATATATATATATATATATATTATATTATTAAATCCAGTTTAAAACCACAAATATATCAATCCATATCTCAAAAACTACAATAGCTACAGGAAAAGAATACATTGTTGGAATCCTTGTAAAATTATATTGGGAAAACTGTAAAAAAAAAAAATCATATCTCAAAAACACCATAGCTACGCGAAAAGGAATACATCTTTGGAATCCTTGTAAAATTTAGTTAGGAAAATGTAAAAAAAAAAAAAAAAATAAAATAAATAGTTGGCTATTTTATTTTTAGGACCAGGGGACATAGTATATATATATATAATATATATATATAATATATATATATATATATATATAGTATATATATATATATATATTATATATATAATATATAAATATAATATATATATTATATATTGTAAAGGTATTACACGCAGTGTAGGGCCGGCCGACGTGGGAACAAAGGGGGACGTTTTCCGATACCCCGTAGGGAGGGGCGGAGGAACCCGCAAAAACCCAAATACCAAAAGAGCGGGGTTCGGAGACCCTTCCCGGAGGGGCGGGGAATTAGTCCTACCCCGTAGTTCGCCGGTAAAGGCGAGAGACCTGACGTCCTGCCATCGGTGCGGTATACCCTTGGGATATTCTTTAGTTAAAAAAAAGCAAAATTCAATAGAAAGTCTATTTATTTTAATTAATGAGTAACCAATAAAAGGTCTCTAAAATAGGCTCTCTAACGCATATTACTATAATTATTAACAATAAATTTTTTTTTTTTTTTTTACATTTCCAGCTAAAATTTACCAAGATTCCAAAAAATGATATTCCTTCTTTGCTGTAAGCTTATTGTAGGGTTTTGAGATATAATTATATATTATTTTTTTGATATTTATTTTTTTTATTTTTTTTAACCATTTTTCCGCACTAAAATTGAAACCAGCATTCCAGCAATGTATTTCCTTTTCCCGGTAGCTGTTGTAGTTTTTGAGATATGGATTGAGATATTTGTGGTTTTAAACTATATTTCACCATTATATATAAATATATATATATATATATAATATATATATATATATAATTATATATAATAATATATTAATATAATATATATATATATATATATATATATATATATATATATATATATATGGACAAGTTACTTAATGCCCACACGGAACGGGAGCTCAGATCAAAAAAAACTTTTTGCTGGTAGCCTCTTTGATACATAATAGATGTTCTTAGGGTCGAAATGAATTTTTTTTTTACTGACCTGACGGGTTAAGTTAGGTTAAGTTGAGTTAGTTAAGTTAGGTTAGGTCAGTTAGAGGTCAGGTCAGGAAAAAAATTTTTATTTCGACCCTAAAACAATCTATTTATGTATCATAGAGGCTACCTGTGAAAATTTTTTTTTATCCGAGCCCCCGTTCCGTGTGGGTTAAGTAACTTTTCCATAGTATATATTATATTATATTATTATATATATATATAATATAATATATATAGATATATATATATATATTATAATATATATATATATATATATATATATATATATATATATATATATATAATATATATATTTATTTATTATTTATTATTCTACTACACTTTTCCGCTTGAGGCGGCGGATATCAGTGGTGATGTGCAAGGCCTCCCTTTCGTGTGCACACCTCCCTTCATCTTCTCGCCCCCAACGAGATGCGCCACCTCCTTCCACCCCACTTCTATCGCCTCGGTCCATCACCCTGCCCCTCATTCTCATCCCTATTCCGATCCCCATCCTCGTCGCCTCTCCTGTCCAGTCTTCCACTCCATTCCATCTCTCTCTAGTCTCCCCCTTCCTCTCCTCCCTATCCCCTCCCCTCCCAAACTCTCCAAACCACTCTCTGTTCCTCCATTCTCACTAAATGCCCCTACCATTCTTTACATTCCCTTCTCCGCTCTTCCCACCAACCCTTTCCTCCAATCACATCTCTCCTCACCACCCTATTCCTAAACCTCTCCCTTCTGCTAACCCCACAAAACGCTCTCAAACACATTCTTCAAAAACTTCCAAACTTCTTCCTGGACCTGGCATTCAACCCCCCACGTTTCACACACCCTTACAACACCGCTGGTACACAAATTTTTTTTCAAAACATACTTATCTTAAAACTTTTCAAGCGCTTACGCCTACTAAATGATGTTGATAATCCCCCCTACTTTCCAAGTAATTCGCTCAGACCACTCAGAGCTCTTCATTCCTTCTCCTACCTATGTTCTATCTCCTCCTTCATCCCTCCCCCCTTCCCCAAATCATCCCTAAATATCTAAAATCTTTACTTCTTCCAATACTACACCCCTACTCTAACCTCTACCCCTTTCCCGTCCTCTCTTTCCTGTGCTCCGTGCACACTAAAACTTTACTCATACTGGGATTTTTATCCCTCTCTTGTTCCACACACTTTTCTCAGAACCTACCCCTCATGCAAAAACCTCAGCCCTTAACGTTCTTCGCCTAGGGCAGTATCGTCTGCAAACATACCGTATCATGTTTCACTTCCCTTCCTATTCATTCCGCTCTCTTCAATTCCCCCCTCCCTACCATTCCCTCAAGCACCTCCGCGATAAAGATTGAATAGCCAGTGCCGGTGGACATTACACACCCTGGCCTCAATCCTCTCACACCCCAACATCTCACTCTCCCCTCCTAACACTCTCACACACATTCTACCATTCCTATAAAAATCCAAAATACCATTTACCTAAATCTGAGCACCCCCACATCCTATTCTTCTGACTACAACCAACCCATCCACAATTCACCTCTTACCTCTTCATACGGCTTTAACTGAGAAGTTCGCAACAAAAAACACCCAATATACATTTTCCCTTTCTCTCTTATACTTTGTCATCCACATAAAACATCGTATAGTTGGTGTAAACAACATTGATACACTCACATACCCTCTTGCCACCCTTAGAGAGATCCCTGCTTTGTAGTTCTCCACCAAATATCTCCCCTCTCGTTGTAAACCTCTCACTCTTCAATCAGGTATTCACGGTCCCCATTTACACTTTTTCCCTACCACACTTAAAAAGACATATACCTCATATTACCTCAAAGGGACATATACAATACTATATTAAGGGTCATATATATACTATAATAATATATTATATATTATTATATATATATATATATATATTTTAATTATATATGATATTATTATTATATATATATATATATATATATATATTATAGAGATGAGAAGAGATAGAGAGAGAGAGAGAGATAGTAAAACCGCTATCATCCATACACGATTTGCTTGGAATCGCCACTGATATATTAATTATTATATTTAATTAAAATATATTATAAATATTAATATATATATATATATTTTATAATTTAATATATTATAATATATATATAATATATATTAATATATATATATATTAAGTATATAATTTAAATATATATTAATATTAATTATTATATATATATTAATACTAATATTATTATATATATATTATTAATATAATTATATATACTATTTAATATATATATTATATATATATATATTATTATATATATATATTAATATATATAATAATTTATATTATATATATTATTAATAATATAATATATACGTTATAATAGTATATATATGGTAACAACTATTGCTGATAATATCATAATAATACTAAAGGTATCAATTGACATCATAATAATATACCTAAAACCCATTATGCCCAATACGTAAAAAAATAATTATTTGTTTATATCAATAATATACTGTATTTATAAATATAATATTAATTATATTTACTTTTATCAAACTGATTAATTATTTATTTAATATATTTTTACCTTCCCTGCACACTCCTGTGCTCTCATGTGAGGATAGATAAATATTATATTTTTCGGCGTTCGTGCACCAAAAAATTAAATTATAATATATTAGTGCTTGTCACGCATAGGGTGTGGAAAGAGTGATTTTGAAATGGGCGTGGATACAACTCACAACAGTTGCCATCGCCCTCTAGCAGCAGTTGGTGTAATAAAAATTTCAAAGCTTTCCAATTTAATGATACATAAAAATTGTGTATAGTATATCTATCTGATTCTTTTAGCTTATTGCAGTATACTACCTTTATCACATGCGTGTTGTGACTCTATGTATTTTTAATATCAGTTTAGTACTCTGATTCTTTGACTCACTATTTAAATTTATTAAGAAGTGTGTACACTATCATCGCTCGCTGTGATAAAATAATTCGTTAATGCACAATATCTCTCTAGTGTATGGGGAAAAACTATATTATATTTTGTCCATTCCCGGTGACATCGGCAAAATGATGCCGCATATTTTTTTAAATCGTCATCGTTTCAAATTCGCGATTAAACATTTAATACAACCAAATATTACTATAAGAATATGTGTGAGAAAAATTATAATATAAATCTTAATAAACTCAATTATTCTCTCATTAGAATCTATATACATAATTTTTTTAATAAATTAAACAATGGTCATAATAATTAAAATTTAATAATAATTAATATAACTTTTTTTTATATAAAAAATAAATAAATATATCGATTGGTTATATTAATTATATATGTATATACATCTAAGTAATTTTCTTTCGTGAGTCTATATTATAAATATAAAATTCACTATTAAACTCTTTAATATAACAATAAAACTATGTATTATATATAATATGGCGATTGGTAAATTTAGTACAACAATTTATTGCTAATTAGTATATAGTTATATACAACTGCTACTTCGTATCATTCTACGAATCTTATATATTAAGTAATTTTAGCGATATAAAATTTGCTCCATAATTATTTTGATCGCTCATTTGTTTTTAGCGCTTTACAGTTTAAGTTGTTTGTTAAACTTATTTTAAAATAATTTGATAACTTATCAAGGACTTTATGCTTGATTATTATATTTTTGTAAATTGTTTAGCTCTTTTATATAATATATATATATATATATATATATATATATTATATATAATATAGGTTAAATGTTGATGATATATATATATAATACCGGTATATATATATATATATATATATGATTTAGTAGTTAACGAAAATAATAAAATTTATTAATAATAGCTATATATGTGTAATATTATTTATATATTGTATATATAATTTATTAAGTATATATAATATTATAATATTATATATATATATTAAATATATAATATTAATATATATTATTATATATATATATATATTAATATTAATATATAATATACTCAGTATTTATTGCCTTTATATATATTATATATATTATCAGCATGTATATGACCATTTACCTTATAGTTAGCTTAATGTGCCATCTCTTATCTGTTAGGCGTTATTTACATATCCACTCACTCAATCCTTACCAGACTAAACATTTATTCATTAATACTCAAATACTTTATATCCACACTCTCATCTATTTCTAGTGACAATATATCTATTAACAGATTACATCCCCTTATCTCACCTTATATATATTATTATTTCGCTCAGTTTACGTGTTAGGGATGAAAATGAATTACCATACATACAGATCTATGTTGCCCTGGGTGGTAGGTTCCGAGGTCGTTGAGTCTGAAGTTAGAACGGCGGATTAGGGACGAGTGTGTTATTGTGGCTCTGAGGCTATAGTGTTTGAGCCTATCTCTACCAGGTCGTATCTTTTTTCCGGAATGCTAATGATTGCCTCGTAGAATACTGTCGTTCAAGTATCTCGGTCTCAGTCATACCGTCCCCTTCATCTCTCCTTCGGCTCTCCGTGAAACATTTTATATGAAATACTCAATATTATACTGTTTAATATTTAGTATAATAGCAGAGGAATAATATGATTGATTAGGTGAAGATATTAGAGTTAATGGATGTATTATAGATAAAGGGCATAATATATATGTATATATAGAGTCCGCTGTATATGACCTGAAACTCAAAGTATGAATGGAATAACTCCCAGGTGAAAATGTAAGTGGTTATTATTGTGTAAATGAGTGTGAGTTATATATATATATATTATATATATATATGGTTGCTATGTGTATGAATAGAATTAGAGTGATAGTGAGGATTAGGTAAGAGATTTGCAATTCTGATTTAATTAGTGAGTATGTGGGTTAAGCAGATTTATATTGTAGATTTGTGTGTGTGTAGAGTACTAGGAATACTTAAAATAGGGTTATGGAATTTTAAGTTTTGTATAAAGTGTTCCTCCTATAACGGACAATCCTGTCAGTTTTGATTTTTTTTTTTTTTTTTTTTTTTTTTTTATTATATTTCTAAGTATATATCTAACAGTTCAATTTAATGTGTGCGCGGACATGATGATTCAAAAAATATATAGGACAGTTACGGTTTTGCGACTCCGTCAGTTTAAATGTTTTTTTTTTTTTTTTTTAACTAAAGACATTACCCAATGGGTGGTGTATGGGAATACTCGAGCCAATGGCATGGCAGAGGGGATAGATATGCGTGGAGGAAGTACTGTACTCCTGCTCTTTTCCCTGGGGGGAGATAAATGAGACAGGCTGCAATTGTGTTTTGAGGGAACTTGATTCTCCCCCTTCCGGGAGGGAAGTGAGTATTCGACTCGCTCACAGCTCACCTTCCCGCACATATCTGCCTATTCTTCTCTAGATTTTTATTTTTGAGCTCAGTTGTCACACCAACTTCACGGGACAGAGCCCTATTCAAGGCAGGGGGTAGTAGAAACTGCTTCAATAGGTTCACCCCTTCTGAGCGCGCCAGGATTTCTGCATACCTCGAGGCCACGACGGCCTGCCTTTAAGTGAGGCCCTGAACAGTGTG
The DNA here is from genome assembly GCA_015478945.1 of Trachelipus rathkii. Classification (NCBI taxonomy): domain Eukaryota; kingdom Metazoa; phylum Arthropoda; class Malacostraca; order Isopoda; family Trachelipodidae; genus Trachelipus; species Trachelipus rathkii. The sequence goes on along the minus strand of JABUQX010029364.1, from coordinate 6,649 downwards.
AAGTTCATGTGAGGAAAAATACCGAACGATGTTAATAGACGTACCTCAAAACCCACACTTTGTTCGCCTCTCGTGACAGAGACATCGAGAGAGCCCCCCTACACAAGATTTTACTCTCCTCTCTTGTGGTGATTTGTTATCAAATTTGTTTACATTATTATCAATATCTACAGTTTGTTTGGTGTTGCATGATATTATGCAGACCTTTATTGTGACTCACGCATCGAATTGCCCAAATGAGCTGGTTATATATTAGAGTTTTTTCTTTGGTATCAGAGCTGTGATCGTTGAACAACGTTTCCTCCGAAAGATATCGTGTCAGCTACTTGATGACCCAGCAAGCTCTCTCTCTTTTATTTTATTTTTTCTTACCATTTTTGATACCTTATAAAGCATTATAGAAGTAACTCGAAGTCGAAATCTTCAAAAATATGAGTCATATATCGCAAGAGATTAGTTTTAAGCGTGGTCAAGTGTGAGTACTTGGGACAATGTGACTCTCAGTATTCTCGTATGATAAGACTCCTTTTTCTTATGTTGTTTTATTCTCATCGACCCAAATTTTATGTCTGCACTAAAAGCCGAGAGTGAAACCCATATGAGACACTCTCGCCTCTCCGTATAGAAATTAAATGTTAGATTATAGCTATATTCGATATACTTATGTTGGGAAATCATGTGCATTTCGAGCCGAATTGTATAGCGGCTGAAATTCTTGTTAGTATATGCAACTGAAGAAAAGAGGAAAAGTCTTCAGTCTAAACAAAACTTCCAGTCTTTGAGGCCGCCCTAGCAACTCTTGTGATGTGAGGTTAATAATTTGCCCTCTCTGTTAATATATTCAATGATATATACACTGTTATTGTGTGAAAAAAATTTCTCATATGAAACTGATCAGAGTGCGTGTAGAGACGACAGAACCTCGAAAAGAGACAGGAAGATAATAACAAGGTTATTAATCTCTGAGGAGGAGGATTTGTAAAAGTTGAATTTCACAAAGTTATTTTCTATCCATCAGCGAGAATAGAAAATCGGAACAGATTAAGACGAGAGCCAATTCCAAGAAGTAAAAGTGGGAGAGCTATGAAAGTTGAATATGAGTGTAAATGATATAGTAATAAGTGGATCTTAGTCATCGGATACGAATATAAGTGGATTACTGTAGTTATAGTGTTAGAATAGGAGTAGCTAGTGTGAGATGAAAGTAATCATGTATAATTGAAAAATAAGTATGGAGATATATAATAGTTAAGAGTATAAATGAAGAAACCTGAGAGAGAACTAACCATATTAGACTAGAAATATAAGAAGTTACGCTCCACTCAAATCTAAAACCAACTCTAGAACTGAATTTGAGCGATGTTTTGATAAAGATAAAAGGCTAGTATATAATATAGTGTAGCAAATGACGAGAAGGTAGTGAAAACTTCAAAGAGGGATGAATTGAGGAGAGACAGTTTACTCATGACGTGCCATACTCGGTCAAATGGCTTTGTTAATATGTTTCAAGTGCGCCAACTTACCAATGTCTCCCTTAGTTTCCTAAGAGCGTAAAAAAACCAATTAAATCGTTATTAGATAGCGTATATATAAATTATATTAATCTCATACCAGTATGAAACTTCGTGCAATCACTAGAGTAGCACTATACGTACGGCGATCGGAGTGAGTTTCCTCCAAATAGATCTAAAATGTGAGAGTTATGATAAGTGTTTATTACATAAAGATCTTAGAAAATTATACCAAGTTGAATATATACATGATATAGGCGAATAGTTAGTAAGGATATCATGAAGCGGCTTCCTTTTTATTCTCGAATACCGATTCGTACTCCAGTGCTGAAGTTTATCCATATACAACTGATGGATGAGGGTGAAGTTAGCTTTTGTTATTAGTAGACAATAGAGAATTTTTATGTGAGCGTAATTATATTGAGTACTATCAGAGTGAGAATTTAGCTCTTTTATCTAGAGTTTGATAGTAGTAAAATTTTTTATCTAAAACACGTATATGATTATGAATCATGATACGAATAATGAAGGGAGGTAAAAGGTGTATCATAATTAATATTATATGAGTAGGGAAGGTATTTACAAGAAGTTTAGCCATAGTGCCGGACTTAGAAAGACATGCTGTCTTAGTAGGTAGACCCCACACAAGATGTCTATGAGACTCACTTTTTCGTATGACCTGACATATCAGTCTCTCGTTTGCGCTCTTTTACCCCGATCGCGAAGCACGTTAATACAACCAATTTGTGGACACGAAATATCCGTATTTTTCTGTATAGATGACACCAAATTTTAGTCTGAGAGCTGGAGTACCTTGAACCTGAGACTATTAAGTTCGCACCTCCCGATTGGACACCTGTCTCTAGCCTTGTATAGGCCTTACCTATGGCCTATGATGTAAAGAAGGCACGATCTTTTACCGACCTCTTTTATTGGGCCTTTATGAACTTGTGGGTGAGAGAGCAAAGTATACTTTTAGTTTTGTGTAGACGACGATGCATTATGATAGCGAAACATGAAATTTATATTGGCTCCGCGGATGAATGATACACTTTGTTTAGCGCTTGCTTCTATTCCCACCGCAATCTCCTCTCTGGATGGTGAGCCACATGCATCGCACTCTTTATTCTTATTATATAATCTTTTCGACCAAGCCTATATACTGCTCTTCCATCGATGTATTCGTCCTCTAATATTTTTGTAGGGAGGCCCACAGTGTTTGCTTATTCAACTCTTGTTCATAGTATGGGACACCTCTAATTTTGAGTACTTTACTAGATCTGATATATCTAAGAATACATTCTCTACCACTGTATATGATTTTATTGAACCAGGCCCGACCTAACTCTACCGAATATCTCGTTTTTGAGAACGCAAACTGCATTGTTTCTCTGGAAGTATACCCCTATATTTTCTTAATTCTTTTCACACCTAGCAAATTCTCTTCCATTAAATTTTTTTTATTATTTATTGAAGCTATAATTAACTTCTTTAATTTTTATTTATCTCTCATGTTGCAAACATCCTAAGAAATTATTCTTTATGTGATCTAATATCTCTCATTATTTACTATGAAGATATAAGGAGAGATCGCAGAGTCCTATGATCAGCATCAATGAGAGCTTTTTTGCGAGTGTATTAAGACACGCCACCACCGCTGACCCTCCTGGTTTCCAACATGCTCTTTGCCCCTATTTTGCCGCCCTATTCCCCTAATTTTTTTCGACCGTGTGTGCTACGATTATTATTATGTCCCTCTATACTAGGTAATTTTTATGATCTTACCTTTTAGGGGGCTTATTATAATAGTATATTATAGCTACCTATATATATATAATATATATATATACCCTATTTTATGTAATATTAGTCTGATAACCTTTTATTTGTGCCTTCCTCACTTTTCTTCCCAAAATCATTATATGACAATTATAGAATTACCATGGACGTCATAATTTTTGTACCCACGGTTATTAATTTTTATTGAGTTTTCCTTTACAATAGGTCAAATTTATAGTAATATTTCACCCTAACTAAGTTTATAAATTTCTTGTCTTATTATCCTTTATGTTATGAGGTCTTAATAGACCCTTTTTTTGATATGTCTTAACTAATTGTTTGACCTAATATAGATTAATTTATGGTGCACTTGACTCATATCATTATTGCCATATTAGATTATGTTATAATATAGATATATAATTATATATAGGTTAATATATATATATATTATACCTAATATACTGGTGAAGTGACTATTAGTGGTGTTTATGTGTTAAATATTGTGACACAAACGACTATTCTTTAGTCTTACTACTCAACTTCTTCGCTGGCTCGCACTACAAAACCCGTCACATATTTATACAGGTTTAATTATGTGTCAATAATATCACCCTACTGTTTAGTACCGACTCCGTTTTCAAATGTAAGATGATAACACCAAATACCGCCTGACATGAAACATTTGAATGTCGAGACACTATTCTGAATCACAATTCATTTGTCACGTGTGCCCTCCCGTCGTTACTCAGCCGTCTCAAAACACATCATACAACTACAAACTACAAACGCAACACACACATCATCATCTAGCGTAGGCTAAAGTAGTTTCAAGACATTCACTAATATAGACTGTTATCTATCACTAGTTTCACCGTTTTAATCCCGACTAGACATTATTTTTCATTTATCATTATTACTAGAGTCCTGTGTTTGTCATCAGCGTACAACTTCGTGGGCTCTCAGCATGTGTTCCTCATATTTTCAAAATGAATTACACAAATAGTGAATGTGCGATATATATTTTGTTTACTGTCGTACGAACGGTAACTCATTAGCAGCCAGGCGTCTCTATGAAGAGAAATGTACCCTAATAAAATCGTGTCATCCCGCTTCATACTATGTTTGCACGTCTCCATCAACGTATTTTAAAGAAGCAGAAAGTTTTAAAAAATTTACTAATAGAGAAACCGGAGACCTCGCACAGTATCAACTCCAGTTGTCGAAGAACAGGTTCTCCAAGAAACTTGAGGACAGTCCTACAACTAGTACCAGAAAGATTGCTGCCACACTACTATATGTAAGTTATTCAACAGTTTTTAGGGTATGAAAATCAACCTCTGTACCCTTATCACATCCAACGAGTGCAGGGCACTTGTACCAACAGATTTCCTGCAAAAGTAGCTTTTGATCGATGGATGCAACAGAAAGTTGCAGACGATTCTGCTACCATTTAGCAGAAATACATTGTTCACGATGAGGTGCCGCAAATTTTTTCCAGAGACACCGCCATATCGAACTTCCACAAGCAAATCACATTAATGGGCTGATGAGAAACCCACATGCACATAGTGAAAAGCGCCATCACACCAGTTTTCATTGTAATGTAGGGTTCGGAATGTTGGCGACCATTTGATAGGCCATTCTTTTTACAGCGAGGCTTACTGAGACAGGTTTATCTCGCCAACTTTCTTGAACATGACTTGGCCTTACACTACTGGAAGACCAGTACAATGTAAGATCGAAATTGTATTTCATGCACGACGGCGCTCCAGCTCCTTTCAATTTAGTTGCTCGTAACTATTTTGGAACACTGTATTATTCTGGTCCTCGCTATAGGATGGAGAGGTTACAGAAACCTTGGCTCTTATGGAACATTCAAAGCTAAAAGCATTGGATTTCTTTTTGTGGAGGTCACCTGAAACATTTTGGTTTATACAGCAACAGTTGAGAAAGTCCCGAAGAATAAAGGGCTCGCATAATCGCATCCTGTGACACAATTCGGCACACACACGGGTAGTATATTTGAACGTGTCCGCAAATCAATGCGTTGCAGAATAGGGGCTTGTATTGCCGCTGGGGGATGGCATCATTTTCAACATTTGTTTTAACCTTAGTGCACCAATTTTCTTATTTCCTGAAGCTTTTTTAATAGATTGTGATTCATACTTGTATATTTTCTTCTGTGCATAATGTATGCTATTCTTATAAGTTGAAATAAATTGAATGATGAATTGTTAAGTTACCTTTCCAAATTCTAGTTTACTGTTTATGTAATTTAATGTTTAAATAGGTCTTGTCACCCCGCCTGTATCTGGGAAACGAGCGGGTTTCCGGTGAAATGTTTATGTCGGACCACAAATCACTATCTATAATATACATCTCAACCAGCCAAGGAATTCATGCCCTCTGTAGATTTGATCTCTACGCAATAATTAATGATACACCTCCACCTAGTTTGTGAGTGTCAAAAAACAAAAAAAAAAAAATTTGATTGTATAGATACCCCGGTATAATTTATATTTGTTCCTCATCTTTCCTTTTTAGGATCTCGAAAAGAAAATTCATATTTTCGTAATCATTGATTAAAATCTTGTATTTATTAAAATTTTATTAAAAATTTATTAAAATTTTATTAATAATTAATAATTTATTAAAAATCTATTAAAAATCTATTAAAAATTTATTAAAAATCTATTAAAAATTTATTAAAATCTATGAAAAATTTATTAAAAAATTTATTAAAAATCTATTAAAAATTTATTAAAAATTTATTAAAATCTTTTTAAAATTTATTAAAAATCTATTAAAAATCTGTTAAAAATTTATTAAAAATCTATTAAAAATTTATTAAAATCTATGAAAAATTTATTAAAAAATTTATTAAAAATCTATTAAAAATCTATTAAAAATGTATTAAAACCTTTTAAAAATTTTTTAAAAATCCATTAAAAATCTATTAAAAATTTATTAAAAATCTATTAAAAATTTATTAAAATCTATGAAAAATTTATTAAAAAATTTATTAAAAATCTATTAAAAATCTATTAAAAATTTATTAAAATCTTTTAAAAATTTATTAAAAATCTATTAAAAATCTATTAAAAGTTTATTAAAAATCTATTAAAAATTTATTAAAATCTATGAAAAATTTATTAAAAAATTTATTAAAAATCTATTAAAAATCTATTAAAAATTTATTAAAATCTTTTAAAAATTTATTAAAAATCTATTAAAAATCTATTAAAAATTTATTAAAAATCTATTAAAAATTTATTAAAATTTATTAAAAACTTATTAAAAATTATTTAAAATTTATTAAAAATTTATTAAAAAACTATTAAAAATTTATTAAAAAT
>JABUQX010029363.1:25000-42781 GCA_015478945.1 Trachelipus rathkii | reverse complement strand
CACTAAATGCAGCTACCACCAACCTAAAACTAAACAAAACACGATAGTATAAACAAAATCAAAAATAACCTGAAAATCCCAATGCTCGACTTAATTGATCTAGTTGATTAACGATAAAAATTATTAATTAAAATTGTAAATTTACCAATTATAAAATAGAAGTAATAGATAAATAAAAACAAACTACTATAAAAAACTAATAATCACATGCAACTCACAAAAGAATCCACACTATCTATGATATATCTAGAAACTCTAAAAATAGTAAAGCATCTTATAAAAAATTTCCAAAGTCTTAAATCAATAAATAATAAAAGCAGCTCACAACACTACAAACCCCCTCAACAACCAACACAACAACACCCACCCACACCGTCACTCACCCCCCTGCATAGACCCACTCCCACCCCACCACCCAATACACCAATATACACTCCACGCCCTCCTCCACCCATATTACCTCGCCCCATATCGCCACTCTAATCACATCACCCGCCCTAACATCATACACTTACCACCCTCGCCATCCCCAACCAACAACTACCTCCCTCCTTTAACCGCCCCTATTACCAATAATCATTCATCCCACACCTCCCCCCACCTCACCACCCACACCTACCCTCATCCATCCACACCTACACACAACCTCAAAAGTAATCCCTAAGACACACATATACACTAAACACAAAACACAACACCCAAAACCCATTCACACACCTCTCTTACGTCCAAAAATTATATTTTAACACAACTATATCACCCATGTCAACAATCATACAATAACAAACCTCATACCCAGTCTCACAACCACACCAATACCAAAACCCCCCCCCCTCCCCCACCTAACACCACACCACACACCCACCACCTCCCGCACTTACTCACTCCCAACTCCCTCCCCAGCTCCGTTCTCACATGTCAGTCCCTACCCACCGCACCGCAGCAGCTCTCCTACCCCACTCCCAATCACAACTTCCTCACTCTTCAGCATCATCCCTTACAATAATTAGTAGTTAAAACCTTATCCCCTCCCCTCTTTCTAATGAACAACCGCCCCTGCGTTAACACCTACATTTCTGTCATCATATACCCCCATTTAAATCAAACGATACATTAAAGCCATTTAAGATAAACATCGCACAATCTACAAAAATAAAACAAAATGCCACCTTCCAATTCTCGTCCTCCTGACCATCTTGTCGATCTATTTGAATTTTTTATTGATATGGTCATTTTATATTTTTACTCTAAAATCGTAACGTACTTTACATACTTTAAAGCTTAGGTAAATCATTATCTTTCAAAATCAAGCCTACTGATCCAACCTCTCTCTGACACATCTGTGATCTAGTTGATCCTAATTATTTGATATTAAAGAAGTTCATATTTGAATCGTATATCATGCATGGTAATTTGGACGCTTCAATAATTCTAATATCAATTATAATATAGAATTACTAATTTATATATTATATTATAATAAATCGATATTGTAGTACACTGTATAATTAGTAACATTACCTATATGTTTCTGTCAATAATATAGAATGACATTTTACTACAAGACGTGAATCACTAAATCATATGCCATACTAATAACTATACCCTCCCTCATGACCATCCTGTGATCTATATGATCTAATGATTAAGGTCAATTTTTCATGGATTTTACCTAAAATAATGTTAAGACGTATTTTTCACAATATACGTCTTAATCAGTAAATCAGTTTAATTCAAAACCCACCATACAGCCCAAGCATCCTCTGGCCTATTTTCTCTCTGTACCCATCCGTTAAGATTCTATTGATCTAAGAATTGATTCAACAGTCACAAATTCTCAAAAGAAGGTATCCATATTAATGAGATAAACAAAATATACTAACATAACACTAAAAAATCACAGATCTTAAATATACACCAAACATAAACTATATCATAATGTTTGAAACATAAATATAGTGAACAAAGTAATTTCACCATTAATTAAAGCTATACTTAGTATCATACTAAACTCCAAAGAAAATAACCCACAACAGACAAAATATAGCCACATCAGTGATTAAAACCTAGAAGTATACTTCATGGTTTAACTAGCTAAACGATATAAAAGATTCGCACAACTTATAACATTACAGGTAAAAGTAACTAACATACTATAATATCAAAAAACGTTAACCACCTTATACACTTTACTAATTCAATATCCTGTTATTTTACATTAAGACTGTAAATCATTTAAACAAAAATTTATTCACTCATTGTTAATTCATCATACAGATCCAATGAGCATAACTTAACCATAAATAGGTTTTCACAATTTACTAAAAGGCTAAACATAATACGTATAGCATGAACTCAACGATAAACTAAATGTAACCAAGGACAAAAATACCTAATCAAACACACGCCATTTAAACAACGAATAAAAATTGGTATGAACATTAACGAAAAGGTCCACACTAAATTCAACAGTAAAAATATAACTAAAACAACGATTCAATAACAAAAAAAACATCTAATCCATTCACTTTTTTCAAAACAAATCAACCAGATATGACTAAAATGTACTAATTATGTACCAAATATAACAAATCAGTACATATTTAACATATAAAAAATTTAAGACATAAATACTCTTATACCTTAACTAAGCATGAATACACTAAATTAAATGTACAAGGACAAAAACAAAGTAAAGTTATTTTATTTCTCTGTATAAGTCATAAATATGAAATAGCATAGCTTAACACACACAAACGGATGCAGAAAGTAAGACAAGCCAAATCGCCACATCTTTGTATATACAACAAAGCGTATAATAAGGGGACAGATAAAGACAAGTTTTTCGAGGTGTTTATTAACATATAGATTTTTTCAATAAAAAAGAACATAAATAAAATAAAACATTTCAAAGATATATAATTTTTTATTTTGATAGTGTTGACGTATACATTAATCAGGGGACATAGGATTCTGTGAAAAATTTGAGCAAGTTCTATGATGTTTCTCCAGAGATTCAACACCTTCCGAAAGGATGTAAGCATATAAATGCGTTCTTCAGCACTAACCATTTTTCTGCATACTTTCGGATTCAACAGCACTCCAACCGCTTTCACGCCAGAGAGAAGTTTAATTTACGGTATCCTGTGTATAGTTATTAAAGGCGATTTTTCTGTTATACAGCATGTATACGGGAATTTCCACATGTTTCCGCTTAAATAGTCGTAGATCTTTACACCATGAGCTATATGAATTTAAGTCTCTCGAGTTATTGCAACATGCCTTTAAAGATGGAGCTTTTAAGTCTTTTGATTTCATATTCAAACAACAGTTCTGTTAGTATTTTCAGTGACCCGAAACAGTGAAACCTATACCGACGTACGCAGTGAATTGTGACAGCATCATTGGTGTCGATAGTTGCGTACATCAATACTTTTTAACATACTATTAGATGCAGTTGGAAAGCAACAAATCTATTCTATTATATCCTTCTCAAGCTGTCACCCTTTGATTTCAACAGAGCGATGTCTCAGATGACACATACTCATTCTTTACCAAAGCTTCAACGCTGTCGATAATCTTGATGAATTCTTTCAACCGATATATTAAAGTCTATTACCTGCACCTTCCAAATTTGGGAAGACAGGCAATATATTGCGTTTCCACTCATTTTACGGAAAAGAAATGTATTGGACACATCGTTGGGTATTACAAGGCCTCGGTAAAGAGAACATTCGTAGGAGCAGAATGAGAGGTCATCATACCAACACAGGCGAAAAATGTCATACTAGACGAAATTCGGTGATGTATAAGACGATCTAAAAGGGTAACGAGATTCTTTCTTTCAACCAAATCATTGAAGAAAGTAAACAAGAATCAACGCACGAACGAACCATTTCAGTTCAAAAGGGGTATATATTCTCTTTAAAAACAAACAAACAACAACAACAACAATAGCGCATAGCACCAAATGAGTTCTTATATACTAACCAAACGAATATATGCTAAGGTAACATGTTTTCCACATAATAAAGCCGTAACATTAGCATTACACAGAACTTAAGAATATAGATGGGTTGGCTAATAACAGAAAGCTATACGACAGGCCTTGACCGCTAGAAAAAAACAACTAAATTAACAAATTTGCTCAAATCGAAATGACAGTAATGATACTGCACAGCCATACAAAATGTCTGTATACTATTCAGCACTTTTTCAGGCAGTATCTCCAACACTATCATGTTGTTAATGTTACACCAACAGACTGATTTATCGTTAGCATTTTATGAATGTATCATTTCGTGGAATAACATAGCACAAATATGAGTTCTTTATATACTAAACGCATCGTAATATATGTTATACTAATATCTATAGGTAATATAATATATCTTAACATAAGCTCATATGAACTAAGAATAAATTAAGTGTACAGAAGCGGGACAAACTATACACAAATAAACTACCGAAAATTAAAGGTTAACATTAACCAAAAGTTTCCGACACTTTAACACCTTGTAAAGTAACAACATGCATACAGAAATCTGATATTGCTGATGTTTACTTTTCTCCAAAGCATTATCGTCTTAACAATTAATCGTTTAATTTTTACATTGCAGCGTTTTGTTAATATTAACTTAAGCATGTTATCTAAATCTTTAGGCTATTGCTTGCATTTGAGATAGTAATACTGTAATTACATTACAAAGATTTATGCATGCCCTTGGCCCAAAAATATTATGTTTCTTATTATATCTAACCATCGAAATATAATTAATTAAATTACCTTTTTACTATTAATAAATGCTAATCATAACATAACCTGAACTAAGAATTATAATGTACAACGACAAAACCTAACACACATACGTACGAATAAACACACTGAAATATTATACAAATAACTTCCGCGCGTTTAACAGCAGTAAGATAGCCTAACACTTCGTACAAAACGTAAAATATTTATCTCAAACTTTTATTCAAGCATATCTCTATACATATCAATGGTTAATTTTAATTAATCTATTTTACTTTTTATTAAAAGAATTTAATGCTGACGTAACAAATGTTTTTACATCAAACTTCGTAACATTTTAACAAAAAAATCATCATTAATTCGGTCTTAAGAATATATCATGAATCCCAGAGAATTATCTGCAGATAATAACAAAGTTTGTTAACCAAACATATACAAAAAAACAAACAAATTTTATATACTAAGCAAATAAAAATGAGTTCTTTGAGTAAAATATCCCAGTAAAAGTAATAGTTTACTGATTTTTAAAGCAGTAAATCAGTAAATCAGTAAATCATGCCACCCTATTCCCCGCTTTTTCCGCCCTACCTCACCCCTACCTTACCTGTGATCTAATGAACTATTTGATTCAAGTCATATTTTCAATTAGTATCATTTGGACAAACATAACATTATATATATATATATATTTAATAGTTCAACCTATCATGATATATGCGTTAAACCAACAAAGTTTTAGCCTCAATACAAGCTAGACGAAATCATAACCGCGACTCAGGAATTATAACTGCTCAACTATAAGCAACTAACATACTTTAGCGTTATTGAATAATCAGCTAACATCCTTGAATAATATCCTGCTTACTAGTCAATGGTAAAGTAGCTCTAACAGTCATACGAATACTCGAATGTTCCATCTTTGTAGCATATTAGCAACAGGTTAAAGCCGTATTATCTAATAAAATCCCTTAACAAAGTGTACTATATCTATTTCAAAGATGACACCATCTTGAACTATGAATGACACTATCTTTCATCAAAGTTCACTCGTTTCGGTATTAATCATCATCGTTGACTCTATGAATAAGACGTAGACATTAGAGCAAAAGTTAGGGCAAACCTACATTATTTCAACAAAACTTAACCAGGCTCACGTTTTTCAACAGATGCATCGTAGTATACACTAGTTTTTTTTTTTCAATATTCTACAAAAAACTCATCATTTCTCGTAACAGTCAGTGTGTATGTCCACATTTCATAGTAATTAATTTAACATGATACGTACTTAACTTACGAATAAACAGTTATTCATTTAACTATATGAGTATCTAAGCAATAATATACGCTTCCGAGGAGAAAACCCAGGAGGATTTCGCCCCTTGAAAGGGTGTGAATCACTGCGAGGGGGACACCCCGAAGGGGGTAAGCCGGCTATTTTACCCTCCTCTCGATTTAAGGGTGGTAAGGCCTCAGCCCTATTTCAAATGTGGAAATAACATTGATTTGTTAGTTGAAATGATGAATATTTTGTTTAAGATATTACTGTGTTAACTGAGTATGATGTGTTAGAAACGTGATCCTAGATATTAAGTTTTTGTTGAAATAATTCAAGTACTACCCTAGACTGTTGCTAATGTCTACGTTTATGATTATGTCAATTGATGTTATACTCAAAAAACGAGTGACGCTTTGATGAAGATAGTGTCAATCATAGTTCAAGATGCGATATCCTTGACAGATTGGTCACTTTGTTGAAGGAATTTTTGTTAGATAATACGGCTGTACCTGTTGCTGATATGCGGTAAAAGTGGAAACATATCTAGTATTGTATGATGACCTGTTAGCTACTTTACCTTGATCAGTAGAGAATTTTTCAGGATAGTTTATAGTTGATTATTCATATCGCTAGGTACTGTTAGGTTTGCAGTAATGTACATTACACTTCAGTGGTTGGGTTTTTCTCATACTGATTAAATCATTTAATTGATCTATTATATAACTTTGTTTGGTTAAAGCATTATATTCTAGGTGGTATAATAAGAAACTATTTTTATGTTATGTTTGTCCAAAATGATACTTTAAAAAAAGACTGAATAATCAATAGTTCATTAGATCACAGGTGGGTGGGGCGTGTAGGGGACTGCGGGGATGGGTGGTTTGATTGTACTGATTTACTGAATAGCTGCTTTAATATATTCAGTAAATTTTATCTTAATTGACGCTCCTCTACAATGATATGTTACTCAAAGAACTTATTTTTAGTTTTATTTAGGATAAAATTTTTGTATTTTTGTGAATTTTGGTAATTTTGTTATGCTTTGCGATTATTTCGCTGGTGAGTATGATATTTAGACGAGGTTATGATGAATTGTTTTTAAATGTTACGAAGTTTATGTAAAACATTTGTTACGTCAGGCATAATTTTCTTTTCAGTATGATGATTAATGTAAAAATTACTATTTGATTGTTAGAGATATGCGTGTTAAACGTTGTGAATAGGGTTACGTTTTGTACGAAGTGTTAGTACTTTACTGTTGTTAAGCGGCGGAAGTTTGTTAATGTAGTAGTTTATTCGTACGTTTATATGGTAATTGTGTTAGGTTTGTCGTTGGACATTATATTCTAGTTCAGGTTGATGGTTATATGTTTAGCTTGTATTGAATTGTAAAAACCGTTGGTTAACGTCAGCATATATTCGATGGTTAGTTAGTATTTAAAACTTAGTTTTGTGTTATGTTTGGATAAAACTTTGTTAGTTTACAGTTTTTCGTTGGTCTGTATGATACAATTGGACAAGATTATGATAATCCATTGTAGAATATACCAGATCAATGCTTTAAAATTAACGTAATATTTTAGAGATATTTTGGAAAAAAGTATCGAATAGGTTACGATTTGATGCAAGTTATTTACTTTACAGTGGTGTTAACGTGTGTTTGGATATTTTGATAGATGTTAACCCTTAATTATCGTGTTTAAGTTGTGTTAGTTTGTCGTTGTACATTATTTTCTTTGTAGTTCATATGATGCTATGGTTAGCTTTATTAATATGAAAACCTTGTTATGTTTAACGATTATCATATACTTCGATGTCTATGATATAAAAGAACTTCATTTTGTGCTATGGTTATCCCGAAATGAACTGCTCAAAATGGCTACGGTAAAAAGAGGATCTAAAGCTGCCAATGATATGTTAGAAGATATGTCGGATTTTGGTTGGCTAAGAAAACGACTATTTAAAATGTTTAAGTACAATTTACTGTTGTAAGTATGGAACTGTTGTTAATGTTAGTTGTTTTTTAGCGTAAGGTGTGTTAGATTTTATCATTCATGCATTATATTCTTAGTTCTCGTCATGCTATGTTTAGCTTTATTAATGTTGAAACTTAATGTTACGTTAGCATTTATTCGGTGGTTAGTATTTTAAAGAACTACATGTTGGTTACTGTACTGTTGTTAAGTATGAACTGTGTTAATGTTAGTTGATTGTATTCTTTATCGTAAGTGTGATGTGATAGATTTATGTTAGTTGCACATTATATTGCTTAGTCTGGTAATGCTAGTAGAGCTTTTATTTTAATGGTGAAAACATTATGGTTTATCGTTAGAACATATATTCTTGTGTTAGTATATTAAAGAAAGCTCTTTTTGGGCATTATCATGTTTTGTTTTTGTTGTTGTTCTTGCCAAGGAATATTATACCCCTTTTGAAACTGATATGGTTGCGTTCGTGCGATTGATATTCTAATGTTGCGTGCAGTAATCTGATTTAGTTGAAGAAAGAATGAATCGATTACCTTTAGATCTGTTTATATTCATATTCACCGAAATGATTTCGTCTCTAAGTAAGACATTTTTCGCCTGTGTTGTAGTTATGATGACGCCTCTCATCTGCTGCCTACGTTATATGTTCTCTTTACGAGGGACCTTCGTAATACCAACGATTGTGTCAAATTACATTTTTTCTAAAATAATGAATGGAAAGCAATATTATTGCCTGTCTTCCAATTGGAGGTGCAGGTTAAAGAACCTTTAATCTTATCGGTTTTAGAAGAATTTTCTTATCAAGATTATGACAGCGTTGAAGAACTTGACGGGAAGAATGAGTATGTATCTGAGACATCGCCTCCTCTGTTGAAATCAAAAAGTGACAGGCTGAGAGGAGTATAATAAGAAATAGATGTTGCTGGTTCTACTGCATCTGAATAATGTTAAAAGTATTGATGTACGCAACTATTTGAAACCCATGATGGTGTCACATTCATGCGTACGTAGAATAGGTTTCACTGTTCTGATCATCTGAAAAAAAACAGCTTTGTTTGAGTATAGAAAACGACTTTAAAGTCTCATATAGATTGACATACTCGAGGACTTAATTCATTTAGCTCATGGTGTAATCTACGATATTTACACCAAAACATGTGGTTTCCCGTATAATGCTGTATACCGAGAAATGCCTTAATAACATTTATCAGCCAGGATTACGTTTTACTTCTCTCGCGTGAGGGAGTGGTGCTGTTATATCTGAAATATGCAGAAAATGGTTTAGTTCTGCAGAACGCATTTATTTATGCTCACATCCTATCGGATGGTGTTGAATCTCTGTAGAAACATATAGAACTTGCTCAAAAATTTTTTCACAGAATCCTATGTCGCCCTGATTAGATGGATTTTAATATATTTAAATTTAAAAAAATATCTTAATATCATTTTCAAAATATTTATATAGTTTAATGTTTTTTATTGAAAATTATATGTTATAACTCCGTAAAACTGTTCTTACTGTGCCCCTATGTTACGCTTTGTTGTTAAATGTTGGGTTTTGGCGTTTATTCGTTAGCAGCCGTTTGTGTGTGTTAAGTATGCTATGTTCATAGTAGTTTAGCTACAGAGAATAAAAACTTTACTTTGTTTGTCTTACAATATATAGGATAATTATGCTTAGTTAGGAGTAGGTTATCTATAAAGTTTTTTGTTATATATATTTACATCTTATCATGTAAAATTTATTAAATGTCATACCATTTGATTCTGCGATATAGTGTGAATGGATTATGTTTTGTATGTCTTGTTTTAGTTACTTTTACTGTGATAAGGTTTGGACCTTAATGTAATGTTACAGTTATTCGTGTTTAAGGTTATTGATTAGGTTTAGTCTTTGTACTTATTTAGTTCATGATAACGAAGTTTGGGACACCTATAAATGGGGCTAACTATGATTTTGTTAGTATGTAATATACTCATTGATTCTGTATTGAATAATTAAACCATTTGTGATAAATTTTTCTGTTTAAATCATTACAGTCTTTAATGTAAAATGAACAGCGATATGTAGGAAAAGTGTAAGTAAGTAGCGTTTTTGTATGCGTATATTAGTTACTTACTGTTGTTAAGTGTGAACGTTTGTTAATTATTAGCTTTATTGATGTTAAGACTTTTTTTGCTAGGTGTTTGTCGGTTGTGGGTTTAGTATTATAGTTCAGATTATACTATAGAGTAAGCTTATTAATGGGAAAAACTTTGTTGACGTCAAACATATTTATTGATTGATCTTTGTATAAAGAAACTTGATTTTATGTTATGTTTATCCAAAAAATGATGCATTGAATCTTTTATTTTTATATTAACCGCTCGGGGGGAATTTTTTTTGGACCTGCTTGAATCCAATAGATCTCTCAATAGATCAAGGGATGAGACAGCGAGAGTGGCCGTCGGATGCGGCTGATATGGTGGTTTTGATTTATCTGATTTACTGATTTAGAGTATGTAAAAACGTCTACAATTTTAGTGTAAAAATTTGACGCTTTATGCAATAGATTCAATAGAATTCAGCAGTGATGGTCAGGAGGGTGGGGTTGTGAGTATGGTAGTTGATTTGAGGATTTGATGCTTTAGGGTATGTAAACGTTTTATGAAATTTTAGTAAAAAAATATTGACCTTAATCAATAGTCAATAGATCAATAGATCTGTTTCAGTGAGGGAGGTTGGATAGTGGCCTGTATTTAGTTATTTTTACTTGCTTTAGGGTATATGTAAAAAACGATAGCAATTTTAGTAAAAAAATGACCTTAAATCAATAGATCAATAGAATCACAGAGGGTCAGGAGGTGAGGATTGTCGATAGATGGCTTGATTAGTGAGTTATCTGCTTTAGGGTATGTAAAGACGTTACAATTTTAGTAAAAATTTGACCGTAAATCAATTAGATCAATAGATCACAGATGCTCAGGTGGGAGGTTGGATAGTGGCTTGATTAGTGATTTACTGTTTTAGGGTATGTAAACGTTACAATTTTGAGTAAAAAGTTTTGACTCTTAAATCTAATAATCAATTGAGATGGTCAGGATGGTATGGTTGTGATAGTGGGTTTGTGATTTGATATTACTGCGTTAGGGTATTAAAAACGTAAATTTGTAAGTTAAACAAAAAGGTAAGATAATTTATTTATTTATTTATATTTGATTTATTCGTTTTTTTCGGTTGGTGGTGAAACCCATATTTTCGAAATTATCAGATCCTATAACATATAATATACACCAATCAATAGTTTGTTTATGACGAAGATTATATTAACTTGCACCGCAGTGACTCCAAGCACCGGGTTTGCACTAACAACTCTGATCCTTCTCCTTACTCCTCGATTCTTCATCTTCTTCTTCCTCCTTCCTCCTTCTTCTTTCTTCTTCCTTTCTTCTTCTTCTTCTGTCTTCTTCGTTTTTTTTTCTTCCTCTGTTTTTGCATTCCATGCAGTTTCTTCTTCTTTTTTTCAAACTTGAGACCCCTCCTGGTGGTGGGTCCCTGGACTCCAAGTCGAATCCTGATTCTCCAATTCCGTCTCCGACTCCAAACTCCGTCTTAATCCTGTCTCCAATTTTCAGTCTTCTACGTCAATATCTTAATGTATTGAAGGGGGCTGGGGCCCCCCTATGGGGGACCCGCTAATTCTAGGGGCATGTAATTCTCTTCTTACGTTGAGCTTTTTAGCATCACCATATAACCATCCTCCAAATTTTAACCCTAATTACTTATAACTCCCTAACCCGGGTAGATATATATTGGACTCAGAACCAGATGCGAAGAAGCACCACGGCGGAAAGCAAAGTTGGAGTGCGTAAAAAACGTTCCCTTACAGGGATCGTTTTTGACTCAGATTCGATTTCCTTCGAAATCGAATCTTCGACGTAATTAATAATGAATAGATGTGTATGTGTAGTGCGCACGGCGGCCTCACGCGTGGGAGCGTAATCTCGCTCGATCGAGATACGTCATCAGCGCTCGAGCCTTAAGCTTCGTTAGGCCTAACTCAATCTCGGGTTTGAAAGCAAAAGGTTTATAAACGAGGGCGTAGGCGGGCTTTATCGCTCTCGAGTTGGTATCTCCCCCTCTATATACATCCTACAGACTGAAATTTAACGGTTTCGGACCTGTTATCCGCATAAAGATTATATGCCACGTTTCAGACCTATACCCATTTCCTTCATGATCGAAAATGGCTGGCAGCGGCTCCGGATGCTCTGATACTAGCTTATATATATTTATATATATATATATTATATATATATTAATATATACCTATATATATTATATATATAAATATGATATTATAATATATATATTATATATATTATATATATTAATATATATATATATTACTTACATATCTTATATATTTATATCTTATATTATAACATTATATTCTTTATATATATATATATATATATATATATATATATAGTATAGTATATATATTATTTTATATTAATATACTCATATTATATTATATAAATATATATAAAGAAGTGCAAGATATAAAAAGTATAAAATGTTTAAAAAATTATATATATAGAATTGTAACTTCAATCAACGAGATGTGGAATTTATATTACCACTTTTGCTACCCTATCCCCGCAGTTTCAGTTAGTAGCTATATAAACTATTCCGTATACTTACGCTAATGAGCTACAATGAGATTTACAGCTGTTGTCTGACAAAGTCTTGAAAGTCAATTACTCAAATAAAAATATATAATTTTTAAAATTCTCTATTTAAAAAAAAAAAAAAATAAAAAAAAAAATATATACTTATTATTATTATTAGAATTACAAAAATATTAATCAAATATTTAATCAAATAGTTGAAGATAAAAAAATCGAAATGTTTTTCTGATAAGGGTATAAATCAGAACTTTAAAAATAGGTTTTCACAATCTTTTGTGAAAATCGGTTTTTATTCAACCCTTCGTTAGTTAATTAGCCATTTTCCGGTTTACTATTCTTCCTTTATCCACTCCTTCCAACTCATTTTTCATGCCCAGCATTGTAATTTCTTGCTCCCATGAACGTGCATATTTTGCTCTCTCCTGAGCTTATAATCTAAAAAGACATTACGTTAATGTTAATATTATTTCTGTGACTCTCAAAACTTGTTGCTTCCAGGTAGAAATCTGCGCTTGGTAATTATTTCGTCTCTGGGTCTACTTCAACCTTCCCTTCGCATGCTTGAAACAGTGTCGTGAAATTGCTTCGTAAGGAAACATTTCAGCTGTCGATTTTATTTTCTGATTACGTTTCTACTGTTAATTTGATTGATTGTATGAAATTATTAAGTTGGATGAGAAATACACACAAAGTTTTCTATTTAATATATTTTTATTTCTTTGGTATTTTTATACCTATCTCTCTGTTATGACCTTATCTCTGATTTTCTCTCAGGATAATCAACAGAACATTTGTAGGGGGTTCAGAGCATTCTGTTACAATTTCTTTATAAATTAGTGATTCTTCAGGGTTCCTGTTATTTACACCACTATCTTTTCCTAATTATCATTAATATCATAAAAACTTTATCTACTATTTACGTCTTTAAACTATACACTTCTCAATAGAAGACGAAATTTCATCGCTAGTGAAGTTAGTTTCAAGCAACTAAACTTTCTCGAATTTCTAATTAACGTCATTTGGAACGTGGTTGTTATCGAAGCGTCTCAAAACCATATTTCCGTTCATCACTAATTTCTATACAAACTTGTACCATTTCTTATATAAGCCAAACAGCTCCACTTCCTTTCGTCGTGCCTTTATTATTTTTGACTATTCATTTCTCTGATATTTAATGGATGAACCACATTTTGAATTTCTTTTCAGAAAATGGGCCACCCTTAATGGTAATTTGTAACGTGCCTTAAATAGATTGTCCTACCATCACAAACCTTGTTTAGTGGCTCTTATTGGGGTGTAGTTAACGGCTTAGTATGAAGTATGCGTCACACATCTGGCTAGTTCCTCAGTCACACATGCTCTCCTTTAAAATGGTGAAGTCTGAGGGTTTTTCTTTCCTATTTCAACTCTTCCGCACGGTCTCGTCCTTTCTCCAAGTCCAGCTTTCGGACTCCCAATTAATCTTCCCCTTTCTTGTAGTACTATTGGCAATTACAGCGGGACACTGCTCTTCTGACTCCTTTTATTTATATATATATATATATATATATATTAGGTATATATATATATATTACGGAATATAATATATTTTATTTATATATATTACTGAGTATATTTATACTAATTTATAATATGTTTTATAATATGATATATAATATAATATATATTATAGATAATATTATATATATACTATTATATATATATATATATATATAATATTATATATTTATATATAATATATAATTATATATATTTTTATATATATATATATATATAGATATTATAGTATTAATATATATAATATATATACTATATAATATTATATATATTAATTATAATATTTATATTATTATTAATATTATATATATATTAATATATATTATATATTTATATTTTTATTTATATATTAAATATATTAAGATGTATTTATATAGTATATATATTATTATATATATAAATTATATATATATTATATATATATATATATAATATATTATATATATATCATTATATTTATTAGATGTTATATATATATATATATATTATTTATTATATATATATATAATTTATTATCATATATATATTTATTTATATTATTATATTATAATATATTTATTATAATTGTATTTATATTATTATTATATTATATATATATTATATATTATATAATATATATATTAATTATATATATATATATATATAATATTTATATATAGTAATGTATATATAGTATAGTATAATATATATTATATATATATATATATAATATATATACTTTATTAATATATATATTATCTATATTTTATATATATATATATATTTTTTATATTATATATATATATATAAAATATATATATATTGTATATATTATTATATATGTTATATATATATATATATATTATTATATAATTTATATATATATATTATATAGTATATAAATAATATATATTATATATAATAATAATAAATTGGTAATTTATTATATTATATATTATATATTAATATAATTATAATATTAATAGTATATAAATATTATATTATATATATATATATATATATTATATTATATTATATATAATATATATATATTATATTATTATATATATATATGTTATATATATTATATATATATATATTAATATATATTATATATATATTATACTAAATAATATATAACTATATATTATATATATATATTAATTATATATATATATATATATATTTATCATATATATTGTATATATATAATAATAGATAATATTATATTATAATAATAGATAGTAATATATATATAATATATATATATATATTATTTAAATTTATAATATTAATATATATATATATATATATTATATATTATATATTATATAGTATTTAATAAATATAATATTATTAAATTACCAATAAAGTGTAAATCTGAAAAAAATGACGATAGCTATTTGACATGATACTTCCAAGGCATTAAAGATCTGTTCCTAAAAGAAAGACTCTTCTAGGCGATCTATTTCCTTAAACGATGAAACTATTCCGATTGATTAAGTAGATGCGAGTATAGGCAAAGAAATGATATTACATAATCGCAGTTATAGAAAAATTAACACCGGTTGTGTTTACCTCATATTGTTCTATCTGAAGAATGAAATCACAGAGTATCGATTGAAAAGGCCAATTTTTTTTATTATTTATATTTATTTATTTACATGTTGTCCCATTGTTCAAAACGTCTTAAGGATAATTTTTATTTCAGCGTTAAGTAAAAAATTATGCTTCGAAGTTTTTTATAAACAAGGTGAGGAATGAAATCGTGGTCCACTAGCCTTCCTGGCGTTCCATAGCATCTCATTTTATCCACATGCACCACGCTTATTCATGTTCGATCACAGGTAAAGACATATTGGAAAAAACCTGGATGAGGAGAAGGATTTATGTAGGAGGGGGGATGCCAGATTCGTCCAGTTATAGATAATATATTATATATAAAATATACTTATTATATGAATATATATATATTATATATATAATATTATATTATATATTATATATATTTATGTATAATATTATATATATATTATTATATATATAGTTATATATTATTAAATTATATATTTATATATAGCCTCTTCATCCCGTTGGCATCTGCTCATCTCATTATCACCTATTGGGAACCAATCGTAATGTTTGGCTGCCAAGGTCCTCAAAAAACTCAGAATGCCGCACCCTTTCTAGGAAAGATCATAATCTTCCGACAGCATAGTAGAGAAGTATTAGAAATGAGAATACATAGCGCTCAATTTAGGCTTTCGATGTTGTCTGTTGTTCTTGGTGTTGCTCTTTATAGTGTTCTTCCTTGAGTTAGTCACACGTATTTAATATTTAATAAATAAGCTTGTTATGAGTGTTGGATGATTAAATGTATTCAAAATCCTTCATAAAATACACTTATTTGATAACTTTTGGTCTAATTCTTCATTTATAATGTGCAAGTGGCCGCAAATATAAGGTGTCTGAACGTCATATATTGCTTTCTTTTAATCATAAATTTCGGAATTTTTCAGCCGATTTTGACTATATAAACACCAAAGCTGCTAGCTTTTTTTGGCCGCCTCTATTAAACTGTTGTTTTCCAGTGATAACTCCTTTCTGTTTCCCCCGGCCCTTCTTAGTAATTTTAAATTTTGAAAATCTATTGAAATAAACAGTTCTTCAACGATTTCCTTCCTTTATACTGACAATAACATCAAACTTGAATATGCATAGATAGGTTCATTACCTAAAATAGTACAGAAGTGCATAATTTTCTGATTTTTTTGAGTTTTGTGTCAGCGTTGTTCAAATTTCAAACCCTACTTTTTTTTTATTTTGAAATGAAAAAATTGCTTGATAAATTTTTTTTATTTTCTGTTTCCGTATCAACATCATAGATTTTCAGTAGTTTGTATTAGTTCGGGCAAGATACATCTTTTTACTTTAAATTAATTTTTAGTATACGCAAAAAACATATACAAATTTTTTACATATATAAAGATATTTCTTGAAGTTTGTTCTCATAGAACATATCAAAAATTTTGCCGTTTTTCTTAATGAAATTAATTCTAAGTAATAAAAAGTGCATTCCCCGAGCTAAATATGCCGATTTATTTTAATTACTAGGTAGAGTTTAATATTCTCAGAAAAAAAAGTGTTTTTTTATCGCAATTTTTCATTTCAAAATTCCCAAAAAAAAAGTGAGGGTTTTGAGATGGTAACAACGCTGAGCACAAATATCTTAAAAAATCGAATAATTGGTACTTAGTGTGTACTATTTAGTAAGTGGATCCTAGTCTATGCATATTTCAAGTTTTGAAGTCATTTCGAGAAAAATGATTCTGATAGTGATACGTGATATGTCAAAAACAGGAACTTAGGATCATTTGAAAAATTCGATATAAGAATGAACTATTACAGAACAGAAAAAACACCGGGACACAACAACGTTTTAGAAGGCAAAAAAAAGCTACTAGTTTTGGTGTTTATTAGTCAAAGTCGGCTAAATATTCCGAATTTTATGTCCATTTTTAGGGGAAGTGTGAAAAAATGGGGCTCAACCC
>JABUQX010029363.1:0-22500 GCA_015478945.1 Trachelipus rathkii | reverse complement strand
GTAAAACCAAATCGACGGTCAGTCGAATCTTTTCGTCAGGTCAGGGAGACTGAAAGCAACGGTTTTAGGCGAGTATAGTCAGGGTTCACCCTAAGGCTACGCCCGAGAGAGATTACAGCGTATACACACACAGCTCGCATGAAGGTTAGACATGTGCGCCATTTTCGACCGTACAAGTGAGGAGTACTACTGAATGAACGTTGGAGTACGGGCTAAAAGTTGCCATCGTCGCTGCTTACTGATATATTCTGGTGGCTCAGATATTGCATTTTACAAGCTTATGGAGATTGGACTGCCCAATGGAGAAAATGTACTCTTCACAGAAGAGTCAAGGTTCACCACTACATTGAACCAGTGATGAACTGACGGCTAGTTCTGGAGACGGCAGTTGACAAGTTGAGCGCTTTTTCTGCTTGCAAATAACAAGGATTCCTTTTGGAGTGTGGCTCTGTGTATGTGTGGCCTTGGCATTATGCGTGGGTGCTTCGCACGCTATTGCATATCGTGAAAACAGTAGGATACGCTAACGGCGTAAAGGTATGCGGAGAGACACCTTGAAGAGTAGTGTAGTGCCTTTTGCAGCCCTTCATTGGCGGTCCATTGTTTTGTATTCTAGGACAACGCCACACCAGCACATGCACAGGTCGTCTAACGGAACCTTTACGAACAGGAAGTGGATCAGACTTCTGGCCATTCCTGCGAAAGTATCCCGGACTTTAGTGAATCCCATTGAAAACTGTTTGGGATTTGTTGTGGTAGCTGTGTTCGAGCCAATGTGGAACATGCTCTGTGCCACACTCGGTAGCTTGTAAATTGGTTCTACGGAAGAATGGGACAACAACCCGCAATGAGACATTTTCACAATCTTATTTTCATCAATTGCCGAATCGCTTGGAGGAAGGTTGGAAAGGGCCATATAGGTGTTACAAGCAATTATTATACACGCTTTATGCTGTATTGCTATTGTAATTTTGATAGCATTATTTAGTTGATTATATAAAAATCCATCATATCAAAAATATTAATGTCTACCCTCCATTCATTGATACCATTTAATTCCCTACACACTGTTGTTACATACGGTTTATATATTTATAACCCTTTGCAACACTCCCGAGTTAGGTATGAACCAAATAATAACACTATAACCCCAGTAGCGCTTTCTACATTTCGATATGGGTTAAAGAGTTGATAATTATACTTACGGCGATGCATTTAAATTCTCCGCTCACATATATATATATATTAATATATATATATATATATTTATATAATATATTAACTAAAATCATACTATATATATATTATAATACAATATAAAATATAGTCTATATATATATCCTGTATATATATATAATATATGTATAGTTAAAAGGAGAGAGGAAGAAGTTGTTGATACATATAGAGAGAATTTTTAAAAAAGATAAGCTAATGTATAACCGCAGAGTCTGTTATGAAGATCAGTGACAACCGCGAGTTGCTGGTTGTATTAGAGGTTGTGTCAGTACCAGCGATAACCGCGATTGCGGTTGCCAGTTTGCACGTTGTCGAAATATGTGCGGTTGTCTTCGCATTCGTTGCGGTTCGGTAATTACAAGGGGAGAAGGTGATTCATTATCATAATATATATTATATATTATATATATTATATATATATGATACTATTTATATTACATAACTCCCACATACTATATATACTTGACTATGGTATATTATTATTAGATATTATTATATATATATATATATATTATCTATTATTAATATATATATATATATATATATATATTATATATATATCTGGTATTTAGTACTGTGGTTCTACCAATATCAAAACCGATTGATTTAAAAAAAAATAACTTGTCCGAATCCATAAATTATTTTATAAAAATTCCGCCATCGACTCTTGAATGTTACTAGTTTATAATTCCTTCTCCATTTACACTTATGAAAAACAAATTCTCTGTTGTCAAAATTTTTATTGTGTTGATGAAACGAATGTTTGTAATGGCATCCTTTATTCACTGTAGAATTAGAAGCTTAGAAATATTTTAAGAGAAAGAAGATTTTGGAAGAAAAAAAATAATAAATATATGTTATAATTCATTTAGTCTAGAATATAATTTATTTACGTTTACTAATATATTTTTTTATAAATCTGTCGAGAAGAATCTGGTGCGGTGCGTTTCAACAGTCGCAGGCAACGATCCACTAAACATACTTGCAAGCAGGCAATAGCGTGTTAATTAATACACACCTAGTCGTGGTTGATAAATGGGGCGAGAAGATTAAAGATTTGTTAAGGGGAGACTTCTATAAGAATTTGTGCTATATTAAAAAAATCATTATATGGTGTGGTATGAGTTATCAAACAAGACAATTTTTGAAAAAAAGTTGAAAGTTGAAAAGTTATGCCCTATTTTAAGCGAGTGCTATTGATTACTATTTCACACAACAAAGATTTCATGAATATATTCTTATTTGATAGTTTGTGTGTATGCAAAATCGATCTTCTAATTACATGCTTTTCATAGAGGCCACTACACATTTCTAAAATATCCAGCAAATTATCATATCGGACACAAGTAGTCTCACTTGTTCTCACTGTTTCCGATCCTATATACATCGTTAAAATCTTTAGTTTTAGCACAATATAATATATATCATCAGTACTTATTAGCTCATAGATTTATATTACACTAATTTTGAAAATAATGTAAATCATCTATCATCCTATCTATTATTTGGAGCATTCGCTTGTACTAGTACTGCTATCTAACTAGCTCTGTTCAAATTTCACCTTGCCACAAATTAGCTTATCTATCATTTAGCTGAAGTCATATATATAAATCAATATACCAAAAGTCACCGTCTACTAAGCTTATCTATTCATAAACACTTTAATCTGCTATATATTTTATTCTAATATATAAATGATAGCATTATATACTATCATTACCTTGATTGATTATTGCTATATATAATGTGCCTAACATTCTATTTCTTATCGTTTGTCTGTATATATAATGTTAATAATACTTTTATATGATATTTCATCACCATTTTACCATCGTATTGTCATACTGATATTTGTGTCACCTTTCCATTTTTGGACTGCGTTCTATATCCATTTCAGGTACTTCTGACTCGGTTGCTTAAACCCGATTGCTATCACTTTCTAACTGTATTATATGCATATTATTGTTTCTCGATTTGCTAAATTGTAGTTATATATATAGTAAATTATATCGAAAAATTATAAATTAAAAATTTCTGAATAATATATTAAAAAGTATTAGTGATGTTAATGAATTATCGTTGCTAATTAGTACATAAAATAGAATAAGTGAGATAATAGTAAGAACAAGAATGAATATTCCTGTGAAGAGACCTCTACTGGCTCTGGCGCAATCCACTGAATAATGGTGGCGAACTTTTCTTGCTATAAAGGTTGAAATGTCAGAATCTCCATCGGCCACGTTTTTCTCAGTTTTAGTAAAATTGATGTTTTTCCACATAACGTACAGAACACCTAAAATTATTTCCGCAAAAAAAACATAACTGTCGAATATTCATTAAAAATGCAATTTCAAAAAACAGAAAAAGCGAATTCGTTAATAGTTTTAGTGCTGTTCAGATCTGTGGATGTTCGCTTAAATTGACGGTTTTTTAATGAGCAAATTTTACAAATATTTTAGGCATGTTTCTTAAGATTGACGTTTTTTTTTTAATGAAATTTTCAATATTTGTTTTTTTATATACAAATATTTACAATTAATTTAGTTTTGAAAATCTGTTTTAATTAAAAATTTTAACCTCTAAAAATTATTACGCTTTTCTTAAAATTTCACATTGCAAATTATAGAACTCTTAAAAGGACTTTGTTTTTAAACTATTCACATTTGAAAAATTATTTTTTAATCTGTTAACAATATGAACGAATGGTGTTTTTAACTGGATTACGCATTTGATAAAGAATAATGTGTTTCATTTGAAATTGCAATTTTCAAAAGCAGAAAAAAAAAGGCGAGATTGCGTTTAATTCTAGTTTAGGTGCCTAAATTTGACGCTTTTTAATGAAAGTTCAATATTGGTTTTTATATAACAAATATTCAATAGTTGTTGAAAACCTGTTATTAATTACAAAAATTTTTAACTTTCTAAATTACGCTTTTCTTAAATTTTTCACATTACAAATTTTATAACTCTTTTAACTAAGTATTGGCTAGGTTGTAATTTCGCCGTGTGAAATGTTTCGGTAATTCTTGAAATTGTATTTTTAACGGTGTCAATTATTCAGACATTTGAAAAAAATAATGTGTTTGATTGAAATGAAATTTTTGCAATTTCAAAAAGCGGAAAGGAGAATTTATTAATAGTTTGTTGTGTGTTGCTTTGTAAATGACCTATTTCCCTCATGCAATATAATGTTTTTTTAAGCTATACAAAACATTTCATTAGTTGTGAAAACCTGTTTTAAATAAAAAAATTTAAGTTTTCATAAAATTACGCTCTTTTTAAATTTTCACATTACAATTGGTTAAAACTCAAAAAAAGTGAGATATTTTCTATATTATTCGAAACTATTTAAATTATTTGGTAAATCTAAAATTGAGTTTTTTTGTAGACTTGGTATATTTTGCATAGCATTTTGGCAAAAAATAATGGTGTTTCATATGAAAATTGACGCAAATTTTAACTCAAAAAAGCAGAAAAGTGAATTTAATTATAGTTTTAGGTGTGTCTGTAAATTGAGCAGTTTTTTAATGAAAATTTCAATATTGTTCTATTATTATCTTTTATACCATAATAGTTTCATTATAGTGCTGAAAACCTGTTTTGTAATAAAAAAATTGTAACTTCGTAAAAATTAATCGCTTATTGCTTTTTAAAATTTTTAACATCTCAAATAATAGAAACTCTTAACAAAGTTACGATTTTTACCCCTTAAATTCCACTTCAAACATTTTGAAAATTTATTTGGTAAATCTTAAATTGAAGTTTATAATCGGTATTTGCAGCATTTGAAAACAAAAGTGTTTCATGTTGAAATGCCAATTTCAAAAAAACAGAAAGCGAATTGTTAAATTATTAGTCGTCTGTAAATGTTGAAGTTTTAATGAAATTCAATATTGCGTTTTCACTAAGTACCAAAATTTTCATTAGTGCTTGAAAACCTGTTTAAAATACAAAAAAATTGTAACTTCTAAAATTACGACTTTTTCTTAAATTCACATGTACAAATTTAGAACTCTTTAAAAGTTCGATTTTTCCTAAATTTCAACGCAGATAATTATTTGTATTTCTTTTTTTTTTTTAAAAAAATTGATTTTTAACGGGATTTTTTCGGCATTTTGAAAAAATAATGTGTTTCATTTGAAATGCAATTTCAAAAAAAGCAGAAAAGAGAATAGAGAATTAAGTAATAGTTTTTAGGTGTCTTAAATTTGACGTTTTTTTAATGAAATTTAAAATATTTGTTTTATATACCAAAGATTTCATTAGTTTGTGAAAACGATGTTTTAATAATAAAATTTTTGAACTTCTAAAATTTACGTTTTTGTAATTGTATTTACAATTACAAATTTTAAAACTTCTTAAAGTACGATTTTTCCGAATTTCAACATTTCAAATTATTTGGTAATTTCTTAAAATTGTAGTTTTTAACGGTATTTTTAGCAATGGAAAAAAATAATGTGTTTCATTGACAATAGCAATTTCAAAAAGCAGAAAAGCGAATTGTTAATAGTTTTAGGTGCTGTTTTAAATTGAAGTTTTTTAATGAAATTTCAATATTTGTTTCTATATGTGTTTCATTGAAATGCAATTTCAAAAAGCTGAAAAGAGAATTTGTTAATAGTTTTAGGTTGTCTTAAAATTGACGTTTTTAATGAAATTTCAATATTGTTTTTAATATTGACCAAGTGTTGTCATATTTGTTAAAAACATGCTTTAATTAACACATGTAAAATTTTAAAATTACCATTTTTTTTTTAAATTATTCACATTACATTAATTTAGAATTTTTAAAAGTACGATTTTTCCTAAATTTCAGCATTTGAAATTATTTGGTAATTCTTAAAATTGAGTTTTTAACGGGATTTTCAGAGCATTTGAAAAAAATGTGTTACATTGAAAATGCAATTTCAAAAAAGCAGAAAGGAGAATTTATTTAATCTGTTTAGAGTGTCTTAAAATGTGACAGTTTTTTAATGAAAATTCAATATTTGTTTATATACACCCATTTTTCATTATTGCTTAAAATCTGTTTTAATAAAAAAAATTAACTTCTTAAAATTTGCCCTTTTTCTAAATTTTCACATTACAAATTTTTAGAACTCTTAAAAGTTACCGATTTTTTCCTAAATTTCACATTTTGAATTATTGGTAAATCTTAAAATTTGAGTTTTTAACGGTATTTTCAGCATTTGAAAAAAATAATGTGTTCATTGAAATGCAATTTCAAAAAAGCAGAAAAGAGAATTTATTAATAGTTTAGGTGTCTTTAATGACGTTTTTTTAATGAAATGATCACTATTGTTATTATATTAACAAATATTTCATTAGTTGGTGAAAACCTGGTTTTAGATAAATAAAATAGTTTTATTTACCACTGTATATTAAATCTAGAATATTCGAATTTGGTAGTGAAAGTGTCCTTCCATTAATCTTCTTTTGAAAATATATTCGAGATAAATTTTAAAGTTAAGTTTTTAAAGTACAATATTATTTCAGCATTTTGAAAACAAAATAATGTGTTTCATTTGAAATGCAATTTTCAAAAAGCAGAAAAGTGAAATTTATTAATAGTTTTAGTTGTCGTTAAATTGACGTTTTTTAATGGAAATTTCAATATTTGTTTTTATATACCAAATATTTCATTAGTTGTGAAAACCTGTTTTAATAAAAAATTTTAACATTTCTAAAGTTACTCTTTTTCTTAAATTTTTCACATTACCAAATTAGAAACTCTTAAAAGTACGAATTTTCCTAAATATTCAACATTTGAAATTTTTTGATAAATTTTAAATTTTAAAGTTTTTAACGGGATTTTCAGCATTTGAAAAAATAATGTGTTTCATTGAAATGCAATTTCAAAAAGCAGAAAAGAGAATTTATTAATAGTTTTAGGTGTCTTAAATTGACGTTTTTTAATGAAATTCAATATTTTTTATATACCAAATATCTCATTAGTTGTGAAAAACCTGTTTTTTAAAATAAAAAATTTTAACTACTAAAATTATTACTTTTCTTTTTCTTAAATTTCACATTACCAATTTAGAACTCATAAAGTATGAATTTTTGATAAATTTCACATTTGAAATTAGTTGGTAAATCTTAAAATTGAGTTTTTTAACGGTATTTTCAGCATTTTGAAAAAAAAAAAAAATAATTGTTTTTCATTAAGATGTGCAATTTCAAAAAGCAGAAAAGCGAATTTGTTTAATAGTTTTAGGTGTCTTAAATTGACGTTTTTTTAATGAAATTTCAATATTTGTTTTTATATACCAAATATTTCAATAGTTGTTGAAAACCTTTAATAAAAATTTTAACTTCTAAAATTACGCTTTTTCTTAAATTTCATATTACAAATGTTTTATAATCTCTTAAAAGTACGGATTTTTCCTAAATTTCAAACATTTGAAATTATTGGGTAAACTTAAAATTGAGTTTTTAACGGTAGTTTTCAGCATTTGAAAATAATGTGTTTCGAAAAACAATGAAAATATTCATAAAATAGCAGAAAAGAGAATATTATTAAAGTTTTTTAGAACTAGTGTTATGGGTGTGTTTAAATTGACGTTTTTTATTTGAAATTTTCATAAATTGTTGTTTTATATACCAATAATTTCATTAGTTGTGAAAAGCCGTTTTAATAAAAAATTTTTTAGCTTTAATGTTTACACAGCTTTTTACTTAATAAATTGAGCATGGATTTGTTCGTAATAGAACCTTCACTTAAAAAGTACGATTTTTTTTCACTAATAAAAATATTAAAATCTTTTAAAAATATTTGGACAAAATTTTTAAAATTGAGTTTTTTATAACGGTATTTTTCAGCATTTGAAAAATAATAATGTGTTTCATTGAAATGCAATTTCGAAAAACAGAACAGAAACGCGAATTTGTTAATAGTTACGGTGTCTTAAATTGAAGTTTTTTATAATGGAAATTCAATATTTGTTTTTTATATACCAAATATTTCATTTAGTGTTGAAAACCTGTTTTAAAAAAAAAATTTAACTTCTAAAATTACCGCTCTTTTTCTTAATATTTTCACATTACAAATTTAGAACTCTTAAACCTGTTTTCGATTTTTCCTAAAATCAACATTTATGAACAAATATTTACAGGTAGTTTCTTTAAAAATCGAGCAATCTAAAAGGTATACTTTATTTACCTGAGTGAAAAAAAAATAATGGTAATCGCTCTATGATATTGTAGTGGGTCACGTTTGGATTAAACCTACAAGAAGCGAAGTTGTTGGTACGTTTTTATTGGTCTTAATATGCCTTATTTGGTCTTGAAAATGAAATTTCAATATTTGGTTTTTATATACCAAATATTCTATATTAGTTGTTGAAACCTGTTTTAAATAAAAAATTTTTTAACCTTCTAAAAATTACGCTTTTTCTTAAATTTTCACCATTGAAAATTTTTTAAATACTCTTAATTCCGTAAATTCTTTCTGACTGTAATCTCTACTGCCAAATTATTTCGTAATTCTTCATATTGAGTTTTATAACGGTATTTTTAGCATTTGGAAAAAAATAATGTGTTTCATGAAATGCTCAAATTCATTTAAAAAAGCAGAAAATATGGCGAAATTTGTGTATACTCGTTCAAATAAGTTTGGGGCCTAAGTACAAAGACCTCAAATGTTATTTTAAATGATAAGATCAAAAGTTAATGTTATCATGAGCAGCTGAAAACTTCATTGCAAATATTGCAATTTTTAAGGTAATTAGATTATTAAATTTAATGTTTTTGGTGTCTTAAATTTGACGTGTTTTTAATGAAATTTCAATATTGTTGTATTATTACAAAATATGTTCATTAGTGTGGTCATAAAATCATGTTTTAATATAAACAAGAAAATTGTAACTTCTAAAATTACGCTTTTCTTAAATATTTCACATTACAAATTTTTAGAACTCTTAAAAAAAGTACGATTTTTCCTAAATTTCAACACTTTGCAAATTATTTGGATAAAATCTAAAATTCTGAGTCTCTTTTCACAGGTATATGTTCGAGGCAATTTGACCAAAAGATAATGTGTACCTTTACATCTGAAATGCAATTTCTCAGAAAAAAGCAGGAAAATGGGGTGAATTTATTAATCAAGTTTAGTACGCGTACTTTTAATTGACGCTCTTCTAATTAATGAAGGAAATACTTAGATTTCATGTAATTTTTACGGGTATAACTAAGTTTACTTCCTTTTGTTGTGAAAAACCTGTTAATAAAAAAATTTTAACTTCTAATAATACGCTTTTTCTTCTAAGTATTTTCACATTACAAATTATAACTCTTAAAAGTCGATTTTTTCCCTAAATATATCAACATTTTGAAAGTTATCTGTAAATCTTTAAATATGTGAGTTTTTTAACGAAATTTTAAGCATTTGCAAAAAATAATTGTGTTCATTTGAAATGCAATTTTTCTAAACTTATAATACAAAGCAGAAAAAGTGAATTTTTTAATAGTTTAGGTGTCTTAATTGACGTTTTTTAATGTGAAATTTCAATATTTGTTTTTATATACCAAAGTTATTTGTGTGTGAAAACCTGTTTTAAAAAATATAACTTCTAAATTTACTCTTTTTCTTAAATTTCCACATTACAAATTGTAGAACTCTTAAAAGTACGATTTTTCGAAACCTAAATTTCAACATTTTGAAATTGATTTATCAAATCTTAAAATTGAGTTTTTTAACTTGTATTTTCAGCATTTTGAAAAAAAAAATTGTTGTTCATTAAAATATTAAATTGAATTAAAAAGCAGAAAAGAGGAATTTATTAATTTGTTTTAGTAGGTGTCTTAAATTGACTTCTTTTTTTTTTTTAATGAATTTCCAATATTTGTTTTAATATACCAAATAATTCATTAGTTGTTAAAAACACAATTTTATTCATAAAAAATTTTAAACTCTTTCTAATATTACGATTTTTTCTTAAATTTTTTACACATTTACAGATTCTAGAACCTCTAAAACGTATGATTTTTGATAAATTCACACATTTGAAATTATTTGTTAAATCTTAAAATGAGGTTTTAACGGTATTTTCAGCATTTTTGAAAAAATAAATGTTGTTTCATTGAAATGCCAATTCAAAAAAAGCAGAGGAATGCCAATTTATTAATAGGTTTTGTAGGGTGTCTTAAATTGACGTTTTTTTAATGAAATTTAATATTTGTTTGTTATCATCATATACCAAATGGTGCATTAGTGGTGAATAATTGTTGTGATAGAAAGACTTGATTATATTTGGAAAAATTACGCTTTTTCTTAAATATTTCACATTTTTACAAATTTTAGAACTCTTAAAAGTACGATTTTTCCTAAAAATTAACATTTGAAAATTAGTTTGGAAATCTTAAAAATTGAGTTTTTAACCGGTATTTTCAACATTTGGAAAAACATAATGTTTTTCATTGAAAATGCAATTTCAAAAAGCAAGAAAGAGAATTTATTAATTTTTAGGTGTCTTAAATTGACCGTTTTTAATGAAATTATTAATTGTTTCAATATTTAGTTTAACTAATCATTATAATTTTTTCATTAGTCATATGAAGGTGATTTAAAACTAAGAGTTTAATTTCTTAAATTAGTCTTTTTATTCTTAAATTTTCACAATTACAAAATTTTAAAACTTTTTTAAAAAAAAACGTAATTTTTCCTTAAAATTTTCAACATTGAAATTATTTGGTTAACATCTTAAATTGAGTTTTTTAACGGTTTTCTCAGCATTTGAAAAAATAAGTGTTTCATTGAAATGCAATTTTCCAAAACAGCAGAAAAGAGAACTTATTTATAGTTTATGGTGTCTTAATTGACGTTTTTTAATGAAATTTCAAATTTGTTTTAGAGTTATTACCAAATATTTCATTAGTTGTGAAATACTTAGTTTTAATAAAAAAAATTTAACTTCTAAAATTTACGCTTTTTCTTAAATTTTCACTGTACAAATTTAGAACTCTAAAAGTACGATTTTTTCAAAAATTCAAACATTTGAAAATGTATTTGTAAATCTTAAAAGAGTATAGGTTTGAATCCAAAATTCATTTCTTAAATTTGATAAAAAAATAAAATATTGTTTCATATTGAGAAGGCTTTCTGAAAAAAATAAGCTAGAATAAGCGGAAATTTTTTTAATTGTATAGTGTTTATTGAGTGTCTTTAACGTAGAATTGCTACATTGTTTTTAATGAAATGTTCAATATTGTTTTTAATTGTATATCAGTAAATAAGACCCCGTTTCACTCTATGGTTGTTGAAAACCTGATTTTAATAAAAAATTATAACTTCTAAAAATTACGCTTTTTTGAAGCATTTAAAAATAATTTTCACATTACAGAACTCTCTAATTTCACTCTTATAAACAAGTGACGATTTATATTCCTAAATGTTCAACAATTTTGAAAAATTATTTGTAAAGCTTAAAATTGAAGTTCTTATACGGTATTTTTCAGCATATGAAAAAAAATTTGTAATGTACTTCATTGAAATGCAATTTCAAAAAAGCCAGAAAAGAAATTTATTAATTGTAGATGTCTTAAATTGACGTGGTATCTTCATATAATGAAATTTCATAAATATATGAAACTCGTTGTTATTATACCACAATATTACATTAGTTGTGAAAACCTTTTTTTAATAAAAAATTTAACTTCTTAAAAACTCAACTTTTCTTAAATTTTCACATTGCAAAATTTTATACATTACAAGTTAAATTTTTCCTACAAATTTCAACATTTGAATTATTTGGTAATTCTTTAAAATGTTCTCTTTAAACAAGGTAACTTTTTTTTTAGATTATATGACAAATTGAAACCTTTTATGTTAAGTGTTATTTCAGACTGTACAAGTTTACAAAAAGACAGATAAATGACGAATTTGTTTAATAGTTCTAGTGTTCTTAAAATTACGTTTTTTTTAATGAAATTTCAATTATTTGTTTTTATATACAAATATTTCATTAGATGTGAAAACCCTGTTTATTTAATAAAAAAATTAACTTTCTAAAAATCTTCAATATACGAACAAAAAAAATTACAATTTACAATAATTTAGAACTTCCTTTAAAAAGTCGATTTTTCTATTACTAAATTTTTCAAACATTTGAAATTATTTCATATATAATATATAATATAGTATATATATATTATATAGTATATATATATATATAATAATATGATGATATATATATATATAATGATAATATATATATATATATATATTATATATAATTTTAACATTAAATTTAAATAATTATTTAATATTTCACATATTCCTCGTCCACCCTCCTTGTTTAACATTAGGAAGAAATTCCCCACTAAAAAAAAAAAATCACCCACACTTCCAATCTCGCTTCCCACTTATTCATTCATGCCATGGGTCATTAAAAAAACTATTCAGAAAGTGACAAATAACTTCTTACCAGATTTCCTTTACCATGCGTTCACTTTTTATTACTACTACAACTTTTTACACACTCACCAGGTCATATCTATCAAAACCTTGCCAATTTAAGAGCAGAACTCCTACACCTTTACACAATTTCTTGCATTAATTTCAACTTTCCTATAAACTTTAAGGGTTATAAGTTAACTTTATTCAAAGATTTTCAGTCTTCTGAACTTTCAAACGCATATTTACAACTGTTCAATGATTATTCCCAAATGTTTTATTTGTTTCCAAATTGTCACACACTCACTCTTAATACCCCCCCCCCCAAAAAAAAAAAAGAATTTGCTCCCAAATCTTCATTACTTTATCAAACTAAAATTTTCATATCTAAGTGGCTCATCATTCCCACATTAATTACAATAAATTATAAGAAACCCAAATAACCTCTCCGTAGGCTTTAGCCTCCTCTTACTCAAGACGTAAATGAGTACACCCTTTCTTTGAATAGGGGCTCTGCCTGTGAGTGGTGGCGTTAACTGTATAAAAAATAAATACGAATATAAGCCATTAAACTCCCTATTCATCTTTTTCTTCACATACCCACTGAACATAACTTCACACAACATTACTTCTTACACAACAAAGTCTCTTCACTCCTTCCAATTATTTCGTAATGCTTATCTCAAAAAATTATTATTATTATTATTATTATTATTATTATTATTATTATTATTATTATTATTATTATTATTATTATTATTATTATTATTATTATTTATTTCACTCCTCCACTTAAAAGCATTTCCTCATTTCAATATAGGATTTCTAAGTGATTAATTAATTATTATTACAATTTCTATACACAAAAAAAATCATTTCGTCCAACGGAGATTTACCGTATTTTTGGCTTCTCCCCCTCCCTCTCCATTCACACAACCCTGTGTCCGTCCGTAATCCTTGAGCGCATCGCAAACTGCTCGGTCGGTGGTCGTCATTGCAGTACCTCCACAATCTGTTTCTCATCAACTATTTCTAGACTCATACAAAACAGCACGTATTTTCTAGCGCATTCGCTCCTTTTGAAAAAAAAATAAAGAAAGAAAACAAAAAAAATAAAGAAAAAAAAAAATGAATTAATTGGTGATAGATTGCTGCATGTCTTTCTTCATTTTGTCTTTTGAAAAGTGCAATTCTTCAAAAAAAAGGCAAAATACTGAATACGAGGGGGAAATCGCCGAATATTTCGGTGTCGTTCGAAGATAGGTTTTTGGTAGGGTGACAAGTCATGGTACCTTACATGTCTGAGACCTTGCGTGTTTTTTCTTTTTGATGTTATATAGCTCACTGAGTGTGAGAATTGTCTCATTTCTTTTTAGCAATATTGTTTGTGGCAGTACCTTATCCACCATCCATTCAGAAGACATCTCGTTTTTCTCAACTCATTTCCAGACCTCGTATCCCATAAAAAAACACATAGATGCTAAAGGAATAATGATATAGTTGAAATTACGAATTTTATTGTTTGTTATATTATTATTCATTTATTAATGATTATTATTCCCCGCTTTAATTAATATGCATTATTATTATTATTATTAATTCATTATATTATTTATGTATTTTTATATTTTATTAAATATGTGATTATTATTTATTTACTATGTATTATATGGAATTATTAATAATTTATTATTATTATTACTATTTATATTTATAAAACAAAAGTAGTAGAGTAATTTTTCTCGAAACTCTCATTCACAAGCTTCTCAAAAATTTTGAGCAACTTTACATCGAGAAAAAAGCAAAAGAAGTAAAGAGTAGTAGTAAACCGAATCTATGAGGAGAAAGGTAAAATAAAACTGGTTTATAATTTGGCAACTATTCCTCAAATATAATTAAAAGCTCCAAAAACTATTAATTTATATGTCAATTATTTAATTAAATAGTATTATGAAATAATTAACAATCCACCCAAGTGTGAGTATTTTAAATCTGTCTTCCTTCTCTCCTTATCTTCTCTCTCCGTCTCTTCTCTTCTATCTCTGTTCTCTCTCTCGTCTCTCTCTCTCTCCATTCTACTACTCTCCTCTCTCTCTCTCTCGTCTCTCTCTCTCTCTCTCCTCTCTTCTCTCTCTCCTCTCTCGTCTCTCTCTCTCTTCTTCTCTCTCTACTCTCTCTCTCTCTCTCTCTCTCTCTCTCTCTCTCTCTCTCTTCTCTCCTCTCTCTCTCTCTCTCTACTTACATCATGATCTCCTCTCTTGTTCTCTCTCTCTTCTCTTCTCAACCTTTTAATTTGTTTCCTCTTATTCTTCCACCGTTTCCTCTTATTCTCTCTCATCTCATTTCTCTTATTCTCTCTCATCCAGTTTCCTTTTGTTCTCTCTATCCTTAATCTCTTCTCTACTCGTAACTCATACTCATCTACTCATACCATCATACAAATCTCTCTCTAACTCTCTCTCTCTCTCTCATCTCTCTCTCTCACTCATATCCTTACTCTCTACTCTTCTCTCTATTTAACCTTTCTCTCCTCTTCTCTCTTCTCATAGTATTCCTCTCTCTCTTCTCCTCTCTTCTTTCTCTCTCTCTCTACATCTCATACTCTCTCTCTCTACTCTCTACTCCTCTCTCTACATCTCTTCTCTATCATCTCGTCCCTCTTCTCTCTCTCCTCTCCTCCCTTTTCTTCTCTCTCTCTTACTCTCTCTCTCTCTCTCTCTCTAATTTCACCTCTTCTCTTCATCTTACTCATCTAACTAACAATCTCTTCTCTCTCTTTAACATCTTCTCTCTCTTCTCTCTCTGCTCTTCTCCTCTCTCTCTCTCCTCTCTCTCTTTTCTCTCTCCTCATCTCTCTCTCACATACTCTCTCTCCTCCACTCTCTCTCTACTCACACACATTCCCTCACACTCACTCTCTCGAATATTGATCCGATTAAGAAACAATGATTACAGGTCTTCGTGCAGACAAATATAACGACTAAGTCACGCTAAAGTTTTGTTTCCCACTGATTCATCATTCCTAAATGGACCAAAAAGCAAAAGAAGAATAATTATTATTATTATTATTATTATTATATTTCATTATTATTATTCATTAATTATTCTTTTATTAATCATTTTATTATTAAATTATTATATTAAAAATAATAATAAACGTATCGAAGCCTATGAAGCACCTGTTTATTAGTTCACACTTTTGAACGAAAACTATA
The DNA here is from genome assembly GCA_015478945.1 of Trachelipus rathkii. Classification (NCBI taxonomy): domain Eukaryota; kingdom Metazoa; phylum Arthropoda; class Malacostraca; order Isopoda; family Trachelipodidae; genus Trachelipus; species Trachelipus rathkii. Next base: position 6,657 of record JABUQX010029363.1, on the reverse strand, counting down.
ATTCAATATTTTATAATCTTGAAAGCAAGGAATACTGATAAACTAAATTACAAATATTAAGTGAATACAAATTTGTACAATAATTAGAACTACAAATTACAATTACAATAATTAACCCATATCCATTTGTTGCATTTTCAATTACATTTAAAAAGTTTTAGTCGAGGACACAAAAATAAAAAATATTCCTATAATTTTTTTCTCAAAATATAATCTGGTACACGCCTTTTCAACAGACTTCGTCAGAACATTCCATCACGTGCTTCCCTACTGCAAGGAAAGGGATTCTAGTAAATCATTCAGGAGTACTAAGAGGTAGAGTGTCTTAACTGCAACTTCAGCCCAACCTGAAGATTTTTTTTATATCTGCTGCTGGACACTTATTACACCTCCTAGATAAAGAGGAGAAGAAGAAGAAGAAGAAGAAATAAAAATAAAAAAAAAACTACAGCAGCAAATAAAAGAAAATAATCTAAGGAAACCTCAATCCATTTTCTGCTTCAGGTTAGAAGTAGGCCCTAATTCGCAACTTTTGAGAACCATTTGAAAATTAAAGAAATGTTTTGATGCTTTATTAATACGCAGATACGATTTTAACTAACAAAATAATTATAATTGTAACAAGGTAAAGTAACACAAACATGAGAAAACCAAGACCCATATTATACGCTAACTTTTCATTTATATTGATAATAAAAATATTATACGCTAACATTTCACTTATATTGATATATTTTATAAAAAATAAAGGTGCCTATGTAGTATATATATTATATATTATATACTTATATATCAATATATATATATATTATATATATATTATATATATAATATATTATATAAATATATATATATATTATTAGCTTCTGAATATTTTGAAATATAATAATAATATATATAAATTAGTACTATATATATATTATATATTATAGTATATTAGGCTAATTTAGTAAGATGTTGACTCAAGAACGGAAAATCAATAAAAAATGTGTCGTTATTTCAATAATTTTAGAGTTATATAGTTTATCCTCAGTATTAAAATACTGGAAATATATATATATATTGCAAAGTATAAATTTTCTGATATTGTTAAACCATAAAACAAAGAAAATTGACATATATTTTAGAAATTTCTCCTAATAACAGATCTTACTAAAATGAGTAGCTTAGGACACGGATATAGCTTAGACAATCTATTTCAGTTTTAAAATTAATGCATCTCATTCCTTAAGTTTGTAGAAACACCTTTCATCTTCAGAAGGTTGATATTTCACATTTTTATATAGATTACAATTTGTTTTTTATGTTTTGATCACGGTAGGGTTGGGGCCTTCAGCCTCCCCCCCCTCTATATCATCTCCCCCCGCCCCCGCAGAGCGGGCGTGCCCCGCTCGCAAGCTCGCGTCGGGGGGGAGTTTTTTTTAAATAAAAATACCCATAAATTATAATAATAATCGAAAATCAATTAATAAAAATTGAGCTAAATTTATAACAAAAGTTAAATTTCTATTAAATAATAATAATATTAATAATAATAATAATAATAATAATAATAATAATAATAGTAGTAAGAATAATAAAGAATAATAATAATATTAATAGTAATAATAATAATAATAATAATAATATAAAAAAAATCATTTGTTAATTTCTTAAAAACTAAATATGCAAAATAAATGAAAAAAAACAGATTATAATAAAGTAATTAAAGAAAAGGCCCGAAATTCGTTGTTTTCCTTATCTTTCCCCCGTATAAATGGAGTCAACATTCTTATATTCCATATATATTATATATATGCATATCTATATAATATATATATTATATATATTAGTATATATTATTAATAAATATATAGTATAATATATACCATAAAGAGTAATAATATATATACCTTATTATAGTATATTATATATTTAATTTATTTCTTTTAATCAAAGATTAGAATCATTAATATAAATATTTCTATACATATATATAATATTATATATATTATATATCATAGATTATATTTATTTTCATATATATATATATAATATATAGTAATGTCCATAGTATATATATATATATATATAAAATACTGCAAAAAAAAATTGTCAAAAGAATTGTTGGGATTTAAGTGGACAAAATAGTTAATGCCTATCACAACAAATTATAAATAATAAGAAAGACAAAGCTATGCATAAAAAAAGTTAACTTCCCCAATTTATGTTCTCATTAATAATGTTTGAAAAAATTTATTGTGACATTTTGCCACTTGTCCCAACTATTTATTGATAAATTTACTTTTGATATATATTATATATATATATATATATATATAATATATATATATATATATATATATACTAATATATATATATATATATAAATATATATATATATTATATATATATATATATATATATTGTTGGTTAATATTTGAAATAACCTTAAAATCTACTATATATATATATATAACTAGTAAATAATTTAGTTTATTCATTATTTATTCTAACCACCTGTAATGTCCCGCATTGGGTGCAGAGGTATATAGGTATCAATCAGCAGAATGAAATATATTGATACGTACCTAACGATTGTTTCATGTGTAAAAACATTATACATAGTCATGATAGGGGGTTCCCTGCCCCAAAAGCCTTGCGAAATAATATTCATATGTTGACCAATCTAACGAAACCTCCACAAGATTAAACCAAAAATAATCATTATAACAACATTTCTATATTTAAGTTTCCAAATTATTTTTTTTAATTCATGTTGTTTTCTCTAATTTTAAATGTATAAATATTATTTTTGACATTAATTTATTAATACAAACATTGTCCTCACACTTCTCACTTCATTGTCTATTTAAAATAAGTAATTTTTAATAAGAACTGGAATAAAAAATTTGTTGCTCCTCCACTTATTGATTTTTTTCGGTTAAATAAAATTAAATTTTGTCATTATTTTAAAAATCTGATTTTTAATTTATACATTTATTTATTTATTATAATTGTTAATTTCTTAAAAATTTCATATAGATATATTTGTAAAATTTGTTCGTTGATTCTAAATAATAATTTGGGCCTTAAGTCATCAGAAATATCCTTCCTTTTTCATAAACTCAAATCTTTTGAAACTTTCTGATAATAGTCCTAATGAAGATTTTTCAGCCTTCTTCTTAATCTCGTGCACCTAGATCCTTCTCTTTAATTATGTAGTAACTATTATACATATACTATTTATTATTATTTAAAAATATATATATATAATTGATATATATATATATACTATATATATATATTATATATATATAAAGTATTATTATAGATATATATATATATTATATTATACTTATATATATTAATATATAAGTATATATCATATATATATATATAATTATTATAACATATATATATATGTATTATATTTTATATAATATAGTATCACATATATAAATTATACTTATATATATATATATATATATAATATATATTATATCAATATATCATTATGATAAATTTATTTTATATAGAGAGTATGTAATGTATTTATATTCATAACTTAAACATCTATATGAGTATATATATTAGTAGTATATAATATATATAGTATAATATATATAAATGTTATATTTATAATATATACTAAGGTATGCCTATTAATCTAGGGACTTTCGCTGGGTTCAATGAAACTTACTGAAAATTCCGAAATGTGTGGTGTAATATGGGAAATCATAATCAATAGAAAGCCCGCCCCTACGCCCCCCCCCAACCCCACCCAAAAAAAGGATTCTAAATAAAAAAATCTGTGTATTTAAAATTTAACTGTTCAATATATTTTTTTTAAGAAAATGATTGTTAACTTATTTAGAAAAGTTAATAAGTAATCTATTAGAACCCACAGTAAAATTGTCTGGCATGGGCGAAACTTTTTTTTTCTACGAGGTGGAGGAGCCCTCCATACATCTGACCCGTAAGTAGTGATAAAAATAATTATATTGTTTCTGACACCATGATAGAGTCAAAAACAAAGTTTAAATAACCCCAGCATGTGGTTGGTAGTTAAGGAAGAGTAGTTTTTACAATATTTATAAATATGAAATTTGAAGGGATCGTTCATTACTCTATTTCCCAAGGCTTTTCGTAAACCAATATTATATTCAGGACAATCTACAAAACTTATAAATATTATCATTTAAAGTTTCATAAATAATCAAATGATCATTTTAATTTAGATTACGTTAGGATTAATAAGGGAACCAATAAGTATATATATATATGTTATTTATCAATTTATTATATTGAAATGCAATTATATAAAATCAAATATTAATAATATATAATATAATAATAAATAGCAGATTGTCTAGTAGTAGATAATATATATTTGTTGATATATATATATATTTTCATTATACTATTATATATATTATATACGTATTATGTTCTTATATTAATATTATATAGTAAATAGATATTTTTGTATTATATATTTTATTATATTTATTTATATATTTACAGTTATGAGTATATTTATAAATTATGTATTTATATATATATTATAATATACAGATATTTATAGTACTGTATATTCTATATTATATATATATATAAGTATATATACTTTATAAGTTATATATATATATATTGTATTATATGTATTCTATTTCATATATTGTAAATATTATGCTAAATTGCTAAACATAAGGAAAAAGCTTGGTAAATAATAAAGTATGAATTTATAATATATTTAATGGTTATTTATTTATATTTAGTTTTACATTTTCTGTAGATAGTTATTAAAATAGAATAAAAACCATATTTTTAAATACATAAATATTATATTTAACTATATTTTTATGTACTAATTTATATATATATATAGCTAAGTATTCTGTAGTTCCCTTATTTTCTAATTCCTACTATTATTAATAAAAAATATATTTAACATCTAAAATTTCCGTTTTGTTTCAACTATCCAAAGTTATTATTATATTAAATAATTTATTTTATATACACTACAACTTTATATATATATTATGACTTTATTATATACTATTTTTAAAAAAAAATCTATCTTCAATCAACTTTTTAACCACTATAAAATCAAGAATTATTAACAAAAAACTTATAAAACTCACATTTAAATATAATTTATAATATGATATAATAGAAAGCTGACGTTTTATTAATTTAAAGTGTGAGTTAGCTCTCCCCCTCCCGCCCAATAGTCTTTTCTCTATTTTCAAGTTAACAGCTGCCAGAGAGCGACGACTCACTCACCAACTTTCTTTGAAGTGAGTATAATTACGAAATTATACGATGCTGAAGAACAGATTTTAAAGACAAGAAGGAGAAGTAACTGTGCCTCAGTTATTACACGTTAGATATCAAGTGCGCAATCCTTCATCTCTCAATTATAAGGACACATAGTAGACGAGGAAGTAAACATTATGCTGAGATACGGTTATTTTTTCACTCTAATACACAAATAATATAAGTTAATATTTTTTAATGTGTGTCATTTAAAAATTTAGTTTCTGTTTATACTGTATATTCCTTTGGATGAATAGGTCTGGGATGAATGAAAAAACTTCAGAGAAATAATTATATTTAAGAGATTTCCTTTTTAAATCGTAAGTTAAAATCTGTATTGGTTAAGGTTCCATACAAGTAAGTCAATAATTGCTGAATCTATTGTCTGAAAATATTCATCACGTAATCGCAAATACGAACATGAATTGGAATATTCTGTAATGCAAACTTACATTGAAGTTAAGAAGAGAATCTTCACAGATATGAAGTTAAGAAGAATATCTTTACAGATATGAAGTTAAGAAGGGTATCTTCACATACGTATATGAAGTTAAGAAGAGTATCTTCACAGATATAAGGTTAAGAAGAGTATCTTCACAGATATGAGGTTAAGAAAAATATCTTCACAGATATGAAATTAGGATACTCTTAACTTCACAGATATGAAGTTATGAAGAGTATCTTCACAGATATGAAGTTAGGAAGAGTATCTTCACAGATGTGAAGCTAAAAAGAGAATCTTCACAGATATGAAGTTAAGAAGAGTATCTTCACAGATATGAAGTTAAGAAGAATATCTTCACAGATATGAAGTTCAGAAGAGTATCTTCACAGATATGAAGTTAGGAAGAGTATCTTCACAGATATGAAGTTAAAAAGAGTATCTTCAGAGATATGAAGTTCAGAAGAATATCTTCAAAGATATGAAATTTAGAAGAGTATCTTCACAGATATGAAGTTAAGATGAGTATCTTCACAGATACGAAGTTAAGAAGAGTATCTTCACAGATATGAAGTTAAGAAGAGTTTCTTCACAGATACGAAGTTAGGAAGAGTATCTTCACAGATATGAAGTTAAGAAGAGTATCTTCACAGATATAAAGTTAAGAAGAATATCTTCACAGATATGAAACTAAGAAGAGTATCTTCGCAGATATGAAGTTAATAAGAGTATCTTCACAGATATAAAGTTAAGAAGAGTATCTTCACATATATGAAGTTAAGAAGAATATCTTCACAGATATGAAGTTAAGAAGAGTATCTTCTCAGATATGAAGTTAAGAAGTGTATGTCCACATATTTGAAGTTAAGAAGAGTATCTTCACAGATATGAGTTAATAAGAGTATCTTCACAGA
>JABUQX010029362.1:10000-24456 GCA_015478945.1 Trachelipus rathkii | reverse complement strand
CCGAGAGGGTGTAGAGGGTTAAGTGTAAGGTGTAACCTGATGCTGTGAGATGTGGAGTGTAGTCGTATAATGGAGGCTTAGTGTAAGTGTTTATGGGGCCTGAGCTGAGTAGTGGCTTATAAGTGTTTATAAATATGACCTCATAGTAGGAGCATTCTACTACGATGTATATCACAATCCGATTCCTCATACCTTATTACCTAGGGGTAGACAACCATATTAGGGCCTATTCTAGGATCAGGGGAGGCCTGAAAGGCTTGAAAAAAGTGGGCCTCAGTTGGCACTATGTGGCACTCAGCTGACACTATGTGGCACTCACTTGACACTCCCAACTTGCACTTTGGCATCATGTACATGGCACTATGCACTAGCTGGCACAATAGTAAGCATACTGGCACTCAACAGCCGCTGATGGACAACTACTGGCTGCATCTAATGACTCATCCAGCAACACTAATAGAACATCACTAGATAACTTCTTACGTGGTTGGGTACCGCTCAACGCCATCAAGAGGGTCTAGCAGTCCAGAATTGGACCCATGGTATATGGCAAGGTCAAATTGAAATATAATTTTCATTTAGTCAAATTTTAATACTTTTATTTGTAAGCAGAAATCAAATCAATAAAACATCATAATATGAAAAGTCGATAACCTAAGCATAATTGAAAAATTCTTTAAAACTGAACAAACCACACAACTAGAAGAATGAGTTCTAAAAGCATTCTGAATACTAAACACGTGTCAACATAGAAACTCCGATCATACTATAAACTATCACCTAAAGACCGTGAGTAGTCTAAGTTTCATATTGCATTATTAATTACAGTATCGAAAGTCGGCTATTCCTTTAATATTAGGTTATGCGCCGCATAACCAGAAATCCGACAAGATATAGGGAGCACTGTGATCAGAAGGAACACCCTCGCGTCAGATATGTTAGGTCAGGATACCTTGTTATAGATTATAGGGAGGTGAGAGGTGTGGAGTTCACCATTAATAGGACATGAGTTACATAAATAGAAAACGTCTATAGTAAGTAGGATTTCAAAGTATCGTGCGATGGTTACATAACTAGCTCTCGTTTAACCACGTGCGCTCCAAAGAGTGTTACGAATGTAACCAAGTTGTACCTGAGTCAACATGTCATAAGTGAATGTTGCTACAAAACCATTACGTTAATCAAAGCAGATTGTTTAGATGCTGGGGTGGTTTTAGACAAGGTCTATCTGTGTTTATGTGTCGTTAACCCACGCCCACCCTTACCTGGTTGCGATCCAAGCGTATACTGATGAGGTAAATTTTAATGTGAAAAACAGATATACCCTGCAGTGCAAAGGGCTCCTAAGTTGTTACATACCAGGCACGTATATTGGACTCATTTAGCTTACCGATCAACATATTTGAAGACTGGATAGATATATTCTATAACTCAAATAATTTTGAGGTCTGTATTAAATTATGGTTGATTCAAGTAATATGGCAGCGTATCTACCTATACGCAACAAGTGGGTCTCGTCCATGGCTGTAGATATATTACTCTGGGACGCATGCTTCCCCTTAGTTAGGTAACAAACAATGACGGTAGGTAAAGAACTAATTCACGATTAAGTATCCATGGGTGAGTGTTATGATGCGACAATTCAATCGAGTATTGTCTTTTGCAAATTTCCTTAGAAATTCTAACAGTAATTGGCGGACACCAAGCGGTTTGGTGTCGAAGGCCTAACTGAGAAGATGGCTTTGTTTTATCGCCTACAGAGGATTTTGCTCTTTTCCTTGTGGCACGGCTATAACATTCCTATATTCTATTGAGCTCTTGATGAATATTATTTTATTATCATTATTCTTATTAATTATTAATTATTATTATTATTGCTTGATTTATTATTATTACTTATATTATTATTATTATTATTATTATTATTAATTATTATTATTATTAATTTTTGTTGTCCAGTATTCCGGGTAGTCAGTCAGTAGTAATACGTGCAGTCTTGATAGTACACTTAATTCTGACTTCACTTATTAATTGTTTGTAAATTTATCATCAATTTTGTACTTTATCTATTAAGTTTTCAGACCGAGTCAAAAATCAAGGCCACACCTGATTTATTAAGTTTAAGTTTCACATATGTTCTATTATGCATATATACTCGGAATGATTGACTTGTATTAGAGATAAGATTTTTAGTGGTGAGACAATTAAGGAAAGGAAACTTTTTTTTCTTTGAATTCTATATGGTCCACGATATCGACTAATAAAATTTTAAGTGGATGTGTAATGCCTAAGCAATGCGGGATTCTAGTTTTCCCGTATTTTGTGAGTGTTGGGGGTGCGCTGCTGTTACCATTATCTGTGGAGTAATGGGTATATGCGGGGCACTCCACCCTTCAATTGTAGGCACAAGCATATAAAGTATCTTGAATAGGTAATAAACAGAGATGATATCTCGACGAGCATCTCGCTCTGAAAGCTGCTTGGTATACTCCATCCTCAACTATCAGCTGAAATCATGGAGAGTGGCGAATGAGCAAACTCCTTACTCGAGCGTCTCAAATTTCCTCTCTCAGCTGAGTGGCGTTGGCCTTGAAGCATCTGTTGGACCCGGTATGTCAGCCAGCGGTCGAGACAGTGTTGCGCCAAGCTTGTGCCAGTTGGGTGGAAAGATGGCTGTCGCTGGGCTGATGGCGTGAGGTGTATCCACGCGGGTATTTGGCGCGCACTAGTATCTTTTGAGCCAGCAGCTTCGTTTTCATGGTCGACTAGTGTGCGTACCGCACGAGGCGTTTAGCGAGTGCATACACGTCTATCGAAACTTTGAGGTTGGTTTCTTTCGTATGCTTTGTGAACGCAAATTTTTATAAATACCCGATTCGTAAACCGCACCTTTAACCATATCGTCACCAAGTCGTTTTGTCTTATACCCAGCGAAGGGAGTTATACTGGACACCACTCTGCACATGTTACAACTGTCATTTTGGCTCCCTAGAACAGACAAAAGATCGACTGCAATTTGTCGGGTTATGTTCTATGAGGAACTTCGAAGTCGTATATGTTAGCAGGACATTTTTTGACGCGGATTTAAATATATCACTTGCAACTCATCTGGCTGTATGCCTTGTTTAAAGACGTCCGTTTCTATTCTCTGAGAGCTGGGAGAGGGCCATACATTTCATCTCTATGTCTTCAAAGAAGGATTACTAATATGCAATTTCTATCCTTGAAGCGGCGACATTTTTAACTTAGAATACCAAAGTTGTGGGAAGAGTATAGGTGTGCGCGGAAGTAAGCGAACACGCTCATAATGGGGCTCGTCATATGATTCAAATTTAAAGGAGTAAGCCGTAACACGTATGTCTAGGCATCAGGACCCGTTCCGATATACATCATAGGATCGAAGATGGGCAGTTAGTGGGGATAATTAAGTGAATTACTGAGTGTTTTAAATTAAGGACGCACCCTCGGTATTGTGCAGGGGAACGCATTCTGACGCTCCAAAAAACCATTGTAATTCTCGAGCGGACAATTTGGGCGAATCGAGAGCATTCAGCAGAGCTCACTCTCCAGAAGGTTGTAATAGACCCAGATGGCCAAAAGCAAGGAGCCTTACCCTCATCTTCTTCGGGGTTCGGAGGGAGGTTTTGGGAGAAGGAGTAGGGAGTCTTTGCCCCTGTTTCTTGATCGTGGAAGAGTTGTTTAATGAGTCTTCTGGACTCATTTTTTTGGTAGCTCATCATCGTTATCTGAATCTAGCAAGTTCCTGACTGATTGTGATATTTTGAAGAGTCCGTTTCGAGAGTCAAGGCCGCAGAAATGTTTAAATTTTTTTTTTCGTTTTTTAGGTTTAAGAGAGCTGTGGGTCGAAATTACTACGCTCTTGCGCGATAGACGGCCTTTTTTCTATTTTGGATGGGCAACAACTTTCTACTTTATAATTTTAGATTTATATAAAAGAGTATAATTCTTAACGTTGCGCACTTAGATGAGTCTCCTAGTGACCTTATGTATTTTATAGATCCTTTCGCACTTGACTTTAGGGGCACTATAAATAACACAACAGATAATCGAAAGAACTCTTTTTTTTTTAAGCAAATATTATTTGATTAATTTGCAAAATTTTTTGGCAGTTTGGCAACTATGAATCTGATACAAAAAAATATTTAGAGGGGCGAACTGCTCTCCACTGAAATTCAGCTGCGGGCATACCTGGACTTCCCCAGAGAGAATGGGTTTAAACAGAGACACGCAAGACTGCGCTCTTGGTTCCCATTTATTAAATCCTCCTTATTTATAGGCCCCATCAATTTGCCCGGTTTTCAAATGAGAGTACTGTATCTAATTTTTGCGCGTGTATAATATATTAAATCAGTAAACGGAGATTTACAGAAAATATCTTTACACGACCATAATACCAGAGGGTTTAATCATATAGCACCTTTAAATCGTAGAGATGTACCTATCTATAATACACGTCAATCACTCCTTAAATTATCAATGGAGCCTGACCCTAATTCTAAGCTAACCCTCCCTCTCAGTGTCGAAGAGTTCCCCTAAAAATAGACACGAGACAGGGAGCTTGGCGGTGTATCCTCCGCCGCTCGAAAGCAACTGTCGTCCCCTCTCAATTTAGGGCATCTACTCAAAATAAGGGTTGTGAGAATGACCACGGCTATGATAGCCCCTTTAAGTTAAAGGATTCATAGGAGAGGACAGCGGCAAAGTCTTTTATGAGGTGTACACTATGACGATTGGCAAAAGTAGTCTCTCACAAGGCACTTGTGTCACCTTTTTGTGTCATGATGCTTATGACTTACAATAATTTTCTCTACTCAGTGGGGTTTGCCCATAATATATAATATATATATATATATATATAATACTATATATATAATACTAATATATAGTATACTATTATATATATACTATATACTATATAGTATATATAATATATCTAATTATATATTATATATATATTATATTATTATATATATTATATATATATATATATATATATATATATATATTATATATAGTATATATATATATATATTAGTATATTAAGATTATATATATATTTATATATATAATATAAATAATATATTATATATATATATATATATATATATATTATGTATATATACTTATTATATATATATATATATATATATATATATATATATATATATATAATATATATAATATAGTATAATATATATATATATATATATATATATATTTATATATATATATATATATATATATATATATATATATTATATATATATATATATAATATATATAGATATATATACTATATATTTATATATATATATATATATAATATATATATATATACTATATATATATATATATATATAATATAGTACTATATATTATATATTATATATATATATATATATACATATATATATATATTATATATATATATAATATATATATTATATATATATATATATATATATATATTATATAATATATATATATATATATATTATATATATTAATAAAATTAATAATTAAATATATATTTATTATATATATATAATATTAATATATTACATATATATATTAGATATATATATATATATATACTAAATATATATATATATATATATATATATATATATATATATTATATATTATATATATATATATATATATAATATATATATATATATATATATATATATATATATATATATCAGTGGCGTACCTGGAAGAAAACACTTGGGTAGGTAGAGTTTATATATATAATATATAGTTGCCTATATATATAATAATAATATATTTAGGTGAGTTGCATAAAATTTATTGGGTTCCTTATAAATTATAGGTATAGTTCTTCAATATAATTTTGGGTACTTATATCTAAATAAAATTAGTGAGTAGTTATATATATATTTCCTCCACTAAATAATAAATAATAATAATATTAGAGGGTTCTCCATAAATATAAAACATATTAGTAGTAGTTATTATCCTCTAATAAAATTTTATAGTAGGTGAGAGATTCCTACAGTTTCCTTTCTAGAAGATATATCAGCATGTCAGATATATTCGAAATATATATCTGCGTCCCGAGATGATCTATCGACATCGATATATATATAAAAATAATGGAATAACATATAACAGGTATATGAGTTAAACTAATAATATTTATGTGAGGCCCTATATTATTAGACCCCATTATGAGATAATATGATAACCTAATAAGGGTTATTGTAGTCGAAAAAAAATGTAGTATCAAAAGGCCTATAAAATAATATGATATATAAATATATAAGGACCTATAGTATATATCATATATATATACTAAATAAATGGGCTAGAGTTTATTCGATACGAGCGCTCTAGAAAGACACAAATCCATAATCATTCAAAACTCTACAACGGCTACCGGCAAAGGTAAAAAAAGGATCATACATATAAGGCTTGGCAAATGGGCTATGGGTACAATTGTTATAAGAGATGCGAATAGGGAAAATGTAAAAGAGAGAGAGAGAGAATTATTGTTAATATTATAGTTAACTCATGAGTAAGAAAAGCTAATGGTAGTCGCACATATTTGTACGTTTACTGGACAGGATGTAAATATAATAAGAGATCTCTAACTCTAGTAAATTTGTTGTTGTTTTGGTTTCTAATTACACTAATTTAGGAATACCCAATGGGCTATATCCGCACGTTGGGTCAGGAGTCGGGGTCTCTTCGGCCTTCCGGGGAAGTCTTACGTGATAGGACTATTTTCCCCACCCCTCCGGGGGAGGGTCTCCGGAAACCCCAGTCTTCTTCTGGTCATTTTGGTGTCCCCGCTCGGGGGTCTACTGCCCCCTCCGCTACCGGGTATGGAGGAATACTCGTCCCCTCTTTCCCTGTGTTCCCGTCGGCTCGACACGCTCCGCCTCACATTCCGCCGTGCTAATCTCACTTTTACATACCTTCATATTATCAGGCACCATAATGTGCCTCCACAGCCGCCGGCTCGAGTCAGACACCCCCAAAAAAGCATTTTTAATGTTTTTTTTAAGTTTTTTTTATTTTGTTTAAGCATTTGGCTAAACCAATAATTTTAGCACAGGCTGAATTCACAAAATGTATATACTCTCATTCGCCTGTAGCTATTGTAGTTTTTTAGAGATATGGATTGTGGGCTCTTCTAAGAGGCTGGCCATGCATAATAGCTATTTCATTAAATGCGCATATTTAAATTGAATTTACATCTATAAACCCTGGTTGGTGTCTCTGACATTCTAAATTACCCATGGTTACTACCCTTGAAAACTGATTTCGTTATGCTACCAAAAGAAATACATACATAGTAATATGCTCAAAGTGTAATAAATCTCTATATTTGAACAAAAAACTATATTACCAAGGAGTAATCCCACCATCTCTTCGAGCCACAATGTTTACTAGTACAACTAAAATTAAACTCTTTTCTCTCACCTCTGGTTTGTTAAATTTTAACGATTCTTTTTGTGACACTTTCTAACACAAAACCCTTTTTTATTTTTAGTATCAAACCTAAATTTGCAGCATTGCGCTAACCCCCACGATATAATCATTCCCCACAACATTGAGAAATAAATCCTTCAAAATTCATAATTTTCCAGATAAAATTTGGAACACACAAAATCCTACGTCTCAAAAACCCTCACTCAACACGTAAAGAAAAATTTATGACCATTCAAATCCTTATATATATACATTAGATATTTGAAAGGTTCCAATAATACTCAAAGCTGATTTTTAGACCTCACAAGTCACTCTTTATATATATATATATATATATATAATTATATATTACTTATGTATATATATAGTATATATCACCATAATATTTTAATATTATATAATGAATAACCTATATATATATATAATTTAACGTATTATATATATAGGTATAATATATATATATATATATATAGTTATTAGTATCCTTATATATATATAGACTTATATATATATATTAGATTATATTTAATATATATATTATATACTAATTATATATATATAATATATCTACTATATATATTAACTATATATATAAATTAACATATATAATATAATATATACTACTTGATCTAACAGAAAATAACTTTATAAAAATAAATAATGTTGCAGCAGTTAAACGCTCTTCATTAGTAATATTACCTCAATATTTTAATTACTTATAATATGACCTTATATATATATACCTATGTTACCAGATATATATGTTTCTATGAATAAATTTAAGATTCTCGGTATCTTGGGTATAATAGATACACATATATCGAAAATCGATTTTAAAACTTAAATATCGATAGGTCAGAGAAGAACTTAAGTATATCGCGCATTATATATATATATATATATATATATATATATATATATATATATATATATATTATATATATATATACACATATATATATATATATATATATAATATATATATATAATTAATAGTCCACTATGATATAATATTTTATATATATTATCAAATATATATTATATATATATAAATACTATATAGTATATATAAATTAATAATATTAATATATTATTATGATTCTTACATAAATATGATATCCTTATATGATCTATAAATATATAAATGCTATACTAAATTTCTTAATACTATCACCTCATATGTATTTTAATAGTATATAAATAAATAATTAATTTAAATATTAATAGCTAACCGAAAACATCGAAATCATATTTTAATAATTATCAATAACGTACCTATTGTAAAATTTGTATGAAAAGCCTTGTTTAAACACTTATAGTTTACCAAATAATCTTAATCTTTTAAAATCACACTTCATTATTGCACGCTAATATTTTCTTAGGCCTATCTATCTTTTTTATAAACTCCACGAGACTGTCGTCTATACGATAAGTTTTAGCTGTTTTTTTTTTATATTATACATCTATGGGACACTTAACATAACCATTATGCATTTATTTCCTTAATTTTTATGTTATCATTAATGCCCTATAAGTGGAGCCACTTAAAATAAAAGAATTATCTTAGAATTTAATATTCAATATCAAGTAACAGATCAGACACATTTTATTACAAATAAGCCTTTTCAAACAAACTTGCACGAACGCCTCGAGCGAGCATTTCGTACTATATATAATAAGGGAAGAGAACTGAAAGTTTCATATATATTAAGTCGATTATTTTATCGATTATTATAAGTAGGACAGACTAGCCCGCTCTCTTATAAGTTGACTGTAAAAAATGCCGTCATTCGTCTCCGCCCGGTGCAAAGATTTTTTACTCCTAAGATCAGAGTAAGAGCGAGAATTTCTAAATGAATTCAATTATTATTCAATGGGCTATTTCATATTGTGGTTTGCTTTTTCTTTTTAATTTTATGAATGCAAATAGGCTTCTTTTTTTTAACTTCTATATAATTTTATAATTTATATACTTTTGCAATTTAATTTCAATTAATTTAAAAAACATAAAAACACATGAAAACACTTGCCTACCCGGCCTACCCTTTATATACGCCCCTGATATATATATATATATTTTTTGGTAATCTATATAATATATAATATTTATATATATATAATTATATATTATATATATATATATATATATATATATATATATGATATATATATTATATATATATATATATATATATATATTGATTATATTATAATATATATATATAGTATATATATACTTATATATATATATATTATAGCTATATATATATATTATATATATATATATATATATATATATTAAATAAGTGGAGTGGCAAAACATTCTTTTTTCTAATGATCTTAATAGATTACTTATATATATAGTATTGATAATTTCGTGAATATTTCGAGCTTTTTTATTTTACATTTGTTTGTGCGTGCGTAGGTGTGTGTGTGTGTGTGTGTGTGTGGTGTGGTGTGTGTGGTGTGTGTGTGTGTGTGGTGTGTGTTGTGTGTGGTGTGTGTGTGTGTTGTGTGTGTGTGTGTTTAGGAAGAGTGAAGAGTCTATGAATAATAAATAATGCAATTGACTAAAAATATCTGTATTAGTAAAAAACAAACACTAGTTTTACAGTTGTTGGGTTAACTTTTTTGAGGTATCTTTTTATCTTTAGCAAACGTTATCAACATGTTTCACATTAATCATTTATTCTATTGACCTAATTTTCTTCTTTCACCGTTGATTCTTGAACGGTGAACTGAGGACTGTGAACTGAGGATGAACATATTTGACAATATTTTCCGATAAACCTAATTTATTGTAAAGAAAGTTCAATTAAATTGTGATTCTAAATTCATAAATAAATATTTGAAGTGTTTATGTTCTATGTTACATTGATCACCTATGCAAGAAATTGTACTATCTTTTTATTTTATTTATAAAAAGTAGTAATCGACTATAATTTAACAGGAAAAAAGATGTTTACTTGCTCATTACACCAAAGAAATATTTTCGGCTAATGCTTTCACTTGTACTAATTTTCCATCATCAATTATTAAATTCCTATTTGAAGTTCCTCAAAGTCATCAATGAAATTAACCAAATACTCGTTCATGCGAAACAATTACACTTAAAATTAAGGTTCATTACTGGAAAATTGTAAATGATCAACTCTTTGTGACACGTCGAGCATTGTTAAATATATTCAATTGGAGAAAAAATATTTCAACCATGAAATACAAAGTTTGAGAGAATACTACAAGGGTGACATATCTCCCAAGAATTCAATACAATCAAACGATGATGAGTCCAATTCAATTTAATTATAAGAAAATACAATTTAAATAAACCTATCGAGGAAAATTTAATATCATTTGTTTCAGTTTTTAATTACCTTTTGATATTTCCTTTAAACACTTACTGTAATATGTTCACATTCACACACAAACACACACATACACACCTACACACTCACAGGCATATATATATATAATATATAGTATATAGTAGTATATATAATATATATACTAGTATAGTATATATATATATATATATAATATATATATATCTATACCTCATATATATATTGCATAAATACGTTTCACTCCGTAGGGGGGAACAACCCTGAAGCAGATATACGATGCAAGTGTTGACCACCCAGGGCCGGCACGATGAGCTAAAAGAAGAACTCCGACAATACTTTCCTATGCAGCAGGGTGAAATGCTATGGGGTTTTTATCAATACCTATTAACACTGCGTGCATTGCAAGTTTATCCTTAATCAATATATTACTATATATATATATATACTATCACTACCTATATATATAATATACTATATATATATATATATAATATATATATATAATATATATAATAATAATATATATATACTATATATATATAACTATTATATAATTATATATAGGTACTATAGTCATTACTACAATTTTAATATCCTTAGACATAAAACAGAATAAATTCCTGATCCAGTGAAGCGGATTTTTAGAGAGCAAAATCCGCGCATTTTATTAATATTAATGTAATTATTCATGAGGATTTTTCTTCTTATATTTATTACTCCCAAAGATCTTAATGCAATTATATTATATATATATATATAATATATATTAAATATTATAGGAAAAAAATTATACTTCAATACCTATACTATATGATATATATATATATAAATATCATATACCTAATATATTATAATACTTCCATCTTTATTACATCTAATATATATATATCTAATATATCGACATATATATATATATATATACCATTGGAAGTTTTTTGTTTTTTTGGAAAAATTTTTAATTTGATTATGAATAAAAGCACCAGGGCTCTAAACATCTTTATTTAATTCCAACGTTTCGAGAGTTAAACTCCCATCATCAAGGCTATAAAATATAATAATATGAATAGGCAATTAAAGTACAATATATATATATATATATATATATATATACTTATATAGTATATATATATATATATATATAATTATATATATTATAATAATCATATATATATATATATATCTTTCTTTCTTTTCTTTTTCTTCCTCTTTACCCCAAGACTGGGGGTAAGGTTGCGTGTCAATGCATCCGGAGCAAGAAAATAGCAGTAGAAGAAATACTGACAAAAGCTCCGTATAAGGAAATGCCCAGCCTTACCATAATTCCCCTCTCACCTACTTGTAGAGCGCGATTAATAGTGAGAAACTCGTCACAGACAGAAAATCAACCTAGAGCTTCATGGGAACGCGAGCGGACCCTACTATGGTATATCGCCTGCCTCAGTGTAAGGTATCTATCCACCTTGGTCCATGTGTGAGAGCCAGCACCAAAATCTATTCAACCAATACCCCCACTACAAAACCCCGCCATTCTCTCACTTCATGCCACCTTATATTCTCGCCTCTGCACTCACATTTCCTCTCATTCAGACGATTCGTTCACCGACATCAACTCCACTTTCTGCTTCGGTCTCAAAAAGCACGACCAGGTTCAGTTCCAACACAATCTCCACTATAACAACGTCCGCTTACCAACCGACTATCATTCATCCGTTCCACCTTTCCACATGACCCAACCATCTCAACATTACTTTTCATTTATTCTCTCAATTTACCCCTTTCTTCACATCCACACAACTCTCTAATATCGTATCATTCCGCTACATTTTATTAATTCCTTCTCCCACGAGCGTAGCAAGATCCCCTTAAGGTATTGGTCAAACATCCGTAGTGCTTGAACACAAATTGCAACGTTTAGATCTAATACTTTCTTAATTCAAGAGACCATAAGTCATCACTACCAAAAATACCAAATTAACAGCTCTCTAGGCTAACAGAACATAACCCTCTAGTGTAAGACAATCTGCGGCCTCAAGACCTTAGTCCCTCTTACATTCACCAACGAATTTAATTGCAGTCGCGGCAACCCTTCCCTGCCTTTGCACACTTTCCTACTACAACTCTGCATCATCCGTCCCTTTCTCATCCAAACATACCCTAAAATATTTAAACTCAGACACTTTGGCTCCAGCTGCTCATCATGCTAGACATAAACTTCACATTTGAGCGACTGTCCTCAAACTAAACCATAACTTACTCTTATCTACGTTTATACTTTCAAACCCCTCCTTTTACATACCCTGCAAAATCTCTCTAACAATCCCTCTCAAACTCTCTCAGATTCGCAGCACACAGTAACCTTCAAATACATATCGCCGCACTCAATAATAGGTTAGCGGCACCCTCTCACTCCTCTTACATTCTCTATCATTCTAACACCAACCTCTTCTGCCACACAAGGCCCAACCAATCGAATTACCTTTCAGAGCGCCGATCACATTAACACCATTTGAAAACCAAAGGAAGACACTAACCAACCCTCGTCTCCTCCGAGCTATTCAATCCTATAACCAATCACATCATTGACCACCGATTGTTTTATAGTAATTTCGCTTCCCTATCGTCATTCATTACTTTTGTTCCTATTCATGTAATGTCCCTACCGACCTAACACTTGTTATATATATTACTTATTTTACCTTGCCAATATAAGCCTTCCTACTATACTTTCTATCATTTCGCGCTGTTGTAAATTCCAATTAAAACCTTAAATATATTTAATTCTTCTTTCTCCTCTCTATTTTTTTTTTCTCAACTCATTTTGTTTCAATTGTATAAGTATTTGGATCCTCTCTACACATCCTCACTCACTCCTAAACGAATCCTTTGTTTCTTTTCTCTCATATCTTCATGTTTCCTCAGTTCCTATCTTCTCGGATCGCAACTCTTTTCAACCAAAATTACCAGCATATATACTTGCCTGTATCTATATCTACTCTCTATAAATAAACTTATTTCTCCTTGTTCTAGTATATTTCTACCAGTTTCCTCTTTTTTTCCTTACTCTCTTATATAAGGTATCTATTACGCTTTTGCTCTCTTGCTCCTAATCCTTCTTGGTATACTATTATATTTTGCTCTCTTATAACGCTTTTTATTACAATCAAGCTTCTCTCAATATCCAATTCATATTAATCAACCTTCGTCTCTCCGCTCTGTGATCATTTCTTACTAAGTTAATGTCTTCATCTATTTTCCTGCAGATCTACCATTTCTTCACCTTTCTCACTCTATCCCATTTTTACCTTCCTCCTTTTACTTATATAATCTCTTTAATCCCCGCACATAATAATATCCTTCTTCTTGCCTCTCTCTATCCAAAACCAACCACAATTTCTCTCATCTTATATCACCTTTTTTTTTATTCTCAATCTTACTTTGTATATATTGTGTAGATTTTTTCGAATGTGTTTCTTCTTTCCCACACTCCCCTTTCAACATCCTCATTTAATGCAGTTACAAAAGTCTCTACTAATTTCCCTATTCTTATTCTAAGGTCTCTCTAGATTCCCTTATTTCATTCTTTAAACCTTATCGCTGCTCTCTTCATGAAGAGCTTTCTCTCCTATTCCA
>JABUQX010029361.1:42500-55981 GCA_015478945.1 Trachelipus rathkii | reverse complement strand
ACATGTAGCTGGGTTGGGGATCCAGGTACACTTTTTACGCTCTAGAATTGCTCTAGCATAACTCGGATTTTCTGATGGTGTTTACGCACCCCTTCCCTCAGTTCTGGGGAACCTAGGGACAACTGATGATATATATATATATATATACTACATGTTTTATATAATAATATTATATATATATATAATTATATATATATTATACTGTGTGTATATTATATATATATATATATATATATAAATATATATATATATATATATAAAAGCTCGCCCAGAGATAACCACCTTCAGGCTATTTCTGCGCAATAATGCAAACCTCCCACTAGTTATTCAAAACCCCCCTCCCCAAAAACTAAGCCCCAACTCTCAATCTATACTCATGATATAAATATTAAATGGCCTAAAACAAAAATCTACAGAACTAACAACCACTTCCTTAAAAAACATAATATCCATATAGCCATCATTCAAAAATTCCCTCCCCAAAATACCCCACTCCCCACGTTTTACGACGCCATCTACTCCCCTCCCACCCACCCCAACACTCCTCCTAACACTGGTCCAGAACAACATTACTTACCACACAACCCCGACACCTCCACGCTATTACCAAAGCACTAATAAAATCCACAAACCTGTTCCAATCCTTTTGGAATAAGTGACCACCTATCATATCGTATTCAAACTGTATGCTATTCGCCACCCCACTTCCCCAAACCCCCTCCTAATAACCTCACTCCCCCAACACCCATTATCCCACATTCCAAACTCATCCTCGGAGTAGACTTTAATGCTCACCACACCTGCCTTCTTACAGAATGACTACCCACTCTGACCCCCGAGGGGCAATCAGATCCTTAACGAACTAGAACCCTAAATATCCTTAATTCCAAAACACCTCCCCACCCGGAATCCCCCCCAAGCAACCAATTCCCCAACTTCCCCAGAACGTCTACATTTTGTTCCCCCTCCTTACACATTTACTTACTTGGGACACCATAACTGACCTACAATCGGACCACCTTCCTATTCTTATTCCTAAACTCCCCCCATTCAACGCCCCCTCAAAAAAAAAACTATAACATACACTAACTACAAAAAAGCAAACTTGCCCGAATATACTAATTATATTAAATCTCATTAACCCAACACTAATCCACGACATAACATGTCCCTTCTCACCTCCAGTCATCACTTAAACAAAACAGATGATCAAATCTGGCAACCTACACATTACCCAAGGGACACAGAAAATCATACAATCCCAAACTAACCCCCGAAATATCATCCAACTCATTAAACAAAGAAACTCCCTTCGAAAACTCAATCCTTACACCATCTCTAACCAAATAACAAATCTAAACAACCAAATCACTAACCTCATAACCACCAACACTACTAAAAATTCTCTGAATACCTTCCAAACAAAACATCTCACGCAAAGACAATAAGAAAACCTGGCCAAGGTTATCAAAAAGTTTTAAACCAATTCACCGAAACAACCCCCACCAGCTCACAATCCCATCTCTCCTAACAACTCCCTCCCCTCCCTAAACAACAAGCAGACAGTCTCTCTAAACATTAACGCTAAGATCTCCCGCAACCCAACACACCCCGAACAGGAAAAACCAAAAAAAACAACTTAAAAAACTCAAACTTAGATTCAACCCATTTACTCCGATCACAAACAATCATTGATAAAGAACCATTAAAACCCTTCAAAAAGCTCAACAGCTATTCAGGCCCAGGACTCCATATCCAAACCTGCACTTAAAAACACCTGGGAGATAACGCAACCCTCCTAATTACAGACATCTTCATAAATCCTGGCAACTCAACTACATTTCCCCCAATCTGGAAACAAGCATACATATCCCAAAACTCAACCAAAAAAAGACCCCAATCCCCCCTCCTCCTATCGGCCCAATTTCTCTGCTATGTTCCATCAGTAAATTGCTAGAGAAATTAATTATTAATAAAAATTTCCCGAATCTATTCCTCTCCAGACTTCCACACGGATTTTTAAAAGCAACACATATACAACCACAGCCCTTCACTTCCTCACACAACACATCATTAACGGCTTCAACCAATCAGCCTTCCCATAGATCAATAGCTCCTGCGAATAGACATAGACAAAAGCTTTTGACACCGTCCCAACACCTCCTAATTTCAAAAAATCCTCACATTCCCATTTTTAGAAAAAAGTGACCAAAAAATGGCTTTCCAATTTCTTCACCAACCGTTTTGCAAGTATTATATAAAAACAACCTTTCCCACTCAATCAAATTACAAACGGCGTCCCACAGGGAGGCAAGGAGCCATTCTCTCCATTTTTATTCAACTTATCACTGCAGACCTACCCCCCAATCCACCACTCCACAAAACTAATCACGTATGCAGACGACATTAGCCTTAATTTCCCAACACCCAGACCGGAACACAGCCACACAACATTACCCAAATACCTACATCCTTAGAAAACTGGTTAATTACCAATAGAATGACAAGCATCCCCCCTTAAGTCTCTATCACCCTTTTAAACCACCGACCACATTCAATCCTCCCTCCATCCCTTAATTACGCTGAACAATAACCCCCTTCCCACTTAACAAAACCCAAAAAATACTAGGACTTACATACGACACAACCACATGACGTTTTCCCCCCATATTGACCAATCACTTTCCACACTCAACGAAAACTAAACACCCTCCGAACCCTTTGCCCAACACAAATTTCAGCGACAGTAACCACACGACTAACTACTACATCATAAGCAACTTCCTTAAACTAACTTAAATTACGCTTCCCAGCATGGTTCCCTGCAATTTCAAAATCAACACAAGTAAACTACAAATCTCCCAAAACGCAGCCCTAAGAATTATAACAGGTGCCTAAAAACCACCCCAATCCAACATTTACACGATGAAACCTCCATCCTCCCATTTCCCACATCTGGAGATGGTAGGACCCAATTTTACCAGAAGACCCGTACCCAACCCATTCATGTCACATTTCTCCAATCCCTCGACAAAGACTAAAAATCCCCCCTTCCTCACCGGACAATTTCTATTATAAACCTTATAATTATTCCCCGCCCCCTCCCAATAGGTGCCATGGACTTCACATATCCATCCCACCTAAACAAACACTTACCTTCAAACCGCCCAAATAATTAGCTTTTTATTAAATTACCCCCTCCCCTAAAACTCTCCCCATAGAAGAACGCTGTCTAGAGAAGCCAAGATGGACCTCGCTCGGTGCAGATCGGGTCACCACCCCGAGACTCATGCAATAGTAAACATAGATTTAACTAGATAAACGTCACCTTCCCACTTGCAACCAGATGACCACAATTCTCAGGATACAATAGAGCACCTCTTCTGAGATGCCCAGCTCTCGACGCCCCCGTGCCGTCTTTTCTGTGTCCTCTGTCCTCGACCTGTGGAACGGCCCGGTGGCGGCGGCCGGCTTCCTGAAAGCAGTGTGCCCTCCAATTAAGGTGGCCAGGGGCAGAAAGTATAGGTATATAAATATATATATATATATACTAATATCATATATATTTATATAATATATATTAATAAATATAATATATATATATATATAAATAAATATAATATAATATATAATTTATATATATAATATATAGTATATATATATTAATATAGTTATTTGTTTATTGCCACCGAACCTCTATCATTAATTTGGGGGGTTCATTTCTACCTCAGTAGCGGGTCCTAAATCAGGAAAATTGTGTTACATGTATTTCCTTGACAAGTGGTTTATAATGCAAAGTTCTGTCTAAGCTCATAGCACGAACCTCTGCTTCGGCTCAACTAATTTGGAAATTCTTGTCGCCGTGAACGTGGTTTCGAATCCAGATGGGCACCTTCTTTGCTAGAAGCATGAGAGAGAGAGAGAGTCATTTTGTATGTTATAATAGATTGTTTGATGTATGTGTTTGGCTATGTTTTAGGAGGTGTGCGGTATGAGATTAGCTGTAATTCACTATTGCCGAAAACTGTAATTAAAAATATTACAGAAAATCTCAACTAACTGGCAATATTTTGTTGTGATGGATGTATAGATCCTCCTGTATCCATAGACCTTCACCTCCTCGTGCCCGCAGTATCACAGCAGGTTTCTGTCCACTCTCTCCATATCGTAATATGTTTTGTTTCATCCACTGAGCTACCGTGAATTAATATATATTATTATATATATATTAATATTATATATTATATATATATATATTTATATATTATTATATATATATATATTATATATATATATATATATATTATATTATAAATTTAAAATTATATTTAAAATATAAATAAATTATTAAATCTATATATATATATATACCTATCCTACCATATATATACTTTTCATCAACGATCTATTCAGCTGCACTCTAACTCTGTTCGATCTTATGCCGATGACTCAACTACAATTCCTCCCACTAATTTCAAATGTTGCTCCCCGTTTGTATCTAGGATTTTGCCTCTCGTCTACATCTTCTTGATTCAATTCTTGCCATCTGAGTCGGATTTCTCAGTGAGTAACTCATCTTGTTGAAATATCAACTCTTTAATACTTCAACTTCTTCTATATCTCTCTCTTAAAACACTCCTAATTTCTATACTATTACGACGGCTCAATGTCCCACCTGTAAGGAACATAAACATTCTTGGAACTGAACATAAATAGGGAATCGTCTAAGGGGAGAACCCATATCACATCGGTTGCTAACATGGCACTCAAAGAAGCTTGGAAATTCTGTTCAGGTTGCGGGGAATTTTTTTCTTTTGCTCGTTCCATCTCCACCATTAAGGGTCTCATCAGCCCTCGTATGGATACTGTTCTCAATTTGAGGTGGTTCTGGTTCCACCCTCCTTCTCGCATCTGTTGTATCTCATACTTAATTATGTACGTGCATATCTCCTGTGTTACATCCCGTCCTTGACCCCCTTTCTCTGCGACTTGAAATTGGTGCCCTATTTATTTATTTATTTATTTATTTATCCCTATGGATCCGCACAGATTGAATGCAGAAGTTAGGTAGAAGAACATGACCAATAGTCGAAAAAGCCCCACATATACCCACTCTTCGATATACCCCTTAGCTCCAAGCTCTCATACTACTTATCTCAATCTCCATTACTCGTACAAGACTCTGATATCTGGCTCTCATCACTCTCCCACTCGCTCTGGCCCAGGCCCACATAGATCTCATACCATCCTCATCGTTAAATCTCGGCACAATATGTCTAACTGGTCTCTCAGCCGTCTGCCTCTGACGGTTTCTTTATCGTCCTCCACTCTTTTTCTTCATGAGCCGAGTTATTCATAACTGTGTGCTCGACTATATCGCGCTCGGTTGACGGCTTAGGTCTGGTCGATTCCCCTTACACTCCCCTCTATACATTTGCTAAACTACTTTACACTGCTAACTCTCCTCACCCACCACCATCACCTTAGTCTTATCTACATTTACTTTAAACCCTATTCGTTTACACACCCTGACAAATTCCTCTACCAAAAATCTCTCAAACTTTCTTCAGATTCACCATACAAAACCAAATCATCGGCGTACAATAAGCAAGTCATCCTCCAATCTTTTCCATTTTCCATCAGTATTACCCCTTCCCTGCCACCCTTACCTTTAATTCTTTCATCACTCCATCCATATACAAATTAAATAGCCATGGAGACATAACACAACCCTGCCTCACTCCATTATTAATATTAAACCATTCACACTTTCCATTTCATTTATTCTTACATTAGTTTCACTATCAACAAAAAATACATACTTTTGATTCCATTCAGAGGCTTACCACCAACACCATATATCAAAAAAACTTGCCACAGAGCTTCTCTTTTAATCCTGTCATACGTTTGTTGTAAGTCCTAAAGCCTAACTTCAGTTTATTCTTCTCTCATTTTCTCACTCATATGCTTCAAAAAAAAAAAAAAAAAATCATTTTGACATCCTCTATCGCTTCTAAATGCACCTTGCTCTTCAATATTTATCAGCTCACTCACTCGACACATACTCTTTCAACTAAAATACCAGCATATATCTTTCCTACAACACTTCAATAAACTAATTCACTTATAGTTTCTGCAAGTTTCCCTTATCACCCTTACCGTTATACAAAGGCAAACTGTAGAAACTATAGTTCCCCTTATCACCCACCCTTACCGTTATACAAAGGTACTATCATGCTTTCTACCAATCCTTCGGTACTACACTCTCCACAAATGATTTTGCTGCACAACTTCCATATCCAGTCAATCACAATCTTACCTCCATATTTGATCATTTCACCGATAATTCCATCTATACCTGCGATTTATCATTCTTCAACTTTCTCACTTTACCTATTACCTCCTCCCTAATATACCTCAAACCCGATCTCATTCACTATCACCTCTTCATCATTGCCAATGTTATGCAGATTTTCGAAGTGTTCCTTCCACACTTTCCTCACGTCCATGTCACCAGTCACGAAAACGCCATCCCTATTCATTATTATATGAGGTTAAGAAAGGGAATACCCTATCTTAACCTTTCGCACTCCCTTCCAGAGCAACTACTAATTTCCTCGTAAGTCTCCATTCATCCTCCTAAACTGTTCATTTACCTCTTTTTTCCTACGTATGCAACATTTAGCCTTCCTCTTTTTACCCCTATATATTCCATTCACCTTTCTTTTAAAATCTCATTTTTGGCTTTTAGCACATTCAGCTACTCCTTTTTGTTTTGTTTTTCACCGCTTGCATCACCTTTTCAATTCACCATTCACTATTGACATTCTTACTTATTATTTTAGAACACCCACATACTTTTCTTGCACTACTAACAAACGCTTGTTCGCATTCAGTTGACTTATTCCAAGTGTCATCACATACTTTTCCTTTAAACTGTTCATTTAACTTCTCACTCATAATTCTTCCCACTTCCCTTCCTTTTTTCTTCTCTCTCTCCATCAATCCCTCCACTCTTAATTTTACATAAAACATCATAATGATTTGATATTCCCATCCCCAACCCCATCACTGATTTAACATCCATCACAAACTTTAACATCTCCTTTACCAACACAAAATCAATCATACTCATCACTTCGACGCCAACTTTCGTATTCTTATGAATAATCTTGTATTGAAAAAAATTATTGCTTACACACGTCTCTCTCCTCTCAGAAATCAATCACCTTCCTACCATTATCATTTTCTCCCTTAACCCCAAAGGCACCTGTTGTACCATCTTTCTTTTGATCGCCTATCCAACCATTCAAGTCGCCCAATACAATTATACTGAAGCTCCCACTCACCACATCCAACACATTATTCAGATTGTCCCAGAAAGTTTCAATTATACTGAAGCCCCCCCCCCCTACCTCGTTCAAAATATCATTCAGATTGTCCCAGAAAGTTTCACTCTCCTCAGCATCACCTTCAGATTGACCATATCACAATCTCACATGCCTTGACCTTCTCAAACTTAATTTTAACCATATGTATTCTAGTAATCACAGAAAAATCCACCATAGTTCTGTGCCACGAGTCGCTCATCAGATTCGCAGCTTCTTTTCCTGTCTCGTTCCTCTCCACTCCAACATACACACACACACACACACACACACACACACACACACACACACACATACACACACATACACCTACACACACACCACTCGTCTTCACCACTTCCTTTGAGCTTTGTTTCAGTCACAACAAGCAAATAAACTTTACTGTTTCTAAATACATCCATTACTTATCTCTTCTTCTACTCTTTATTTATTCATTTAATATTCATGTGCCATTACTTTTCATACAGTTTCTCCGAAAACTAGTCATTTATGGCTATCACGACCAGGTCCGAGGCATGCATAAGCATTTCAAGGGAGAAATAAGGGGTAGTGAGAGTAGTAATAAGTACCGCTAAGAGAAAGGTATACGTACATGAAATACGTACATATACGTATGTACATGTTGAAGTACGTACATGACTAAGTCATGTACGTACGTACGTACGTACATGACTAAGTCATGTAGTACGTAAGTAAGTAAGTAAATATGTATGTAAGTAAGTATGCAAGTATGTATGTATGTAAGTATGTATGTATGTATATATGATGTGTGCGCGCCTCCGGCGCTCACACACACGTACGTACGTAAGTGTATTTTGTATGTAAGTAAGTATGTCATTGTCATTTACACACACACACACAATTACATATACACACACATATACAATTACATATACAAATACACATACACACCGCACCTGTGCTCACGTACGTTCATGAGCGTTTGTCTGTCTCGCTTCACCCTCACCCCCTCACCCCTGAGTGACCCACTTGCCCTTTGCCGCCATGACTGTTTCGCTTCACCCCCACCCTCACCCCCTCGTCATCGACCAGGTGGGGTTTCCCCCTCGCTTGCCCCGCACCACCCGCACCGCTGCCGGAGCCACCTTGTCTGCCTTGGGTTGTCATCGAGCAGGGAGGGTTTTTCCCCCTCTCCCCCTTTCTCCGCTTTCCCCTTCTCTCGATCGCTTGCGTCAGTGGACATCAAAAGAGTTTCGCCGCCGCGGACGGGAACTCGGTCATCAGCGTCCGACATTCAGCACGTCTTTGAGGTTTTGCGGTTTGCGGTTTTACGTCCTTACGTCCTTACGTCCTTACGTCCTTACGTCCTTTCGTCCTTTCGTCCTTACGTTCTTTCGCCCTAACGTCTTTTCGTCCTTACGTCCTTTCGTCCTTTCGTCCTTACGTCCTTTCGTCCTTACGTCCTTAGGGTATGTAAAACATGTTTTACATTCCTTAAGGACGTAAATCTGAAAGGATGTTCAGTAAATACACCGGAAGTGACACCTCCTGGCGGAACGTCCTTACGTCCTTAGGGTACGCAAAAACATGTTTACGTACCCTAAGGACGTAAGTCCGAAAGGATGTTCAGTAAATACACCAGAAGTGACAACTCACGGCTGAACGCCCTTTCGTCCTTACGTCCTTTCATCCTTACGTCCTTTCGTCCTTACGTCCTTTCGTTCCCACCTCCTTTCTTATTATTATTATTATTTTTATTTTTATTTTAACCTTCGGTCATTTACTGTTTATTTTTATTTTTATTCTAAACCTTCAGTCATTTACTATTCAACTTTATTATTATTTTATTATTACAAATTATCTCGAGAGAGAACTACTGTTACTATTTCAGTTGTTACGGGGTTGTTGATGCTACTACTACTACTACTACTACTACTACTACTACTGCTGCTGCTGCTGCTACTGTTACTACTATCTGCTATTTCAACTGCAGACACGGCCACTGTTGCTACTACAAATACTGCTAATCCATCATTCTAAAGCGATGTCCAGCCATCCCGTCTTTAATTCTTTCATATACAAAATGAATAACCAAGTGATTCATTACGCCCACACACCCGCACACACACATACACACACACACACAGGTTGATCACTCCTGTTACCCATCAGATATATATATATATATATATATATATATATATATATATATATATATATATATAATATATATATAGTATAATATATATATACTATATTATATATATATATATATATATAATATATTATATATATATATATATATATATATATATATATATATATATATATATATGAATCTCTAAACATCGAGCTTATTAATTACAGTGTCTCTATATTTATTTATTCATAGACATTATTATTATTATTATTATTATTATTATTATTATTATTATTATTATTATTATTATTATTATCATTATCATTATTACTACCTAACTAGATACATTATTAGTCCAGCACGTGAAACACACAGCAACGGCACATACCCACATCAGGGAAGAGACTGTCCTCTTTCTGTAAAATGTGATGAAATATTTAACTTTAGGCCTACTCCATAGCCTGAGGTCTCCCTAAATGTAGAAAATAGATCCGAAAAACAACGTTATCTCATTTAACCCTAAATTTAGGTCTGGCTTATTACACCGCTTCCTTCTTTAATTCTTACATCTGATCTAAAGATATTACCTGCACAGAAAAGAATCGAAAATCAATGTTATTATTATTATTATTTTATTATTATTATTATTATTATTATTATTATTATTATTATTATTATTATTATTATTATTATTATTATTATTATTATATTATTATTATATTATTATTATTATTATTATTATTATTTTTCATTTTATTATTATTATTATTATTATTATTATTCTTATTTTTATTTCGATTTTAAAACTTAAAACAATTCGCAAGACAAACGTTGTACTTGAAACTTGAAAAACATTTCGCAAATGTAGAAAACATTATGATTTTATTATCATTATTATTTTTTATTATTATTATTATTTATTATATTATTATATTATCATTCTTATTATATTATTATTATTATTTTAATATTATTATTATTATTTATTATTATTATTATTATTATTATTATTATTATTATTATTATTATTATTATTATTATTATTATTTATTATTATTATTTATTATTATTTTATCATTATTTTTATTACGTGAAACTTCATAAAACTTTTATAAATTTATATACATTTAACTCTTGATATACTTATAGATATTTATATAGGAAAGCCAAATTAATTGGCTGTAAAAACTTTACTACATAACTAGATTTTTTTTTTTTTTTTTTTTTTTTTTTTTTTTTTTTTTTTTTTTATTTTATTTTCCTTTCATCGGGTTCCGAGCCCTTTTCAAGGAGGGGGCGGAAAATAAAACATTAAAAAAAACCCACCCAATTCCCAGCCTAAGGCAAATCTCTCAGGTGAGCGCAGACGTGGGCTTTAAAGAGAGGAAGATTAAATATAGTTGGAAAAACAGAAGAAGGCAAGGAGTTCCACAGAACAGAAGTAGCAGGAAAGAAAGAGGCACCACAACGAACAAGTCTGGGGTTCTCAATACTCACGCAAAACTCATGCGAGAGCGAAAGGCACCCCTTGTATTACGAGGGCGACGCAATGGAGGTGGAATTGCGAGTGGCCCCGCAACTCCCCCGAGCATCTACCGTTGTAGTTACCTATAGAAAGAGATAGTGCGCCAACGTCAGCGTCGCAGAGATTAAGAGGGTAGAGATGTTAGAAAGTAGGGACAGTTATTTAATCTCTTAGCTTAGACTCAACCCTATCCAATAGAAGGTGGAGCCGGAGCCCCTCCAAATGTGAGAACAGTACTCCATACAAGGGCGAATAAGGCCCTTATATAACTGGAGTAGCTGTTGCAGAGGTAAAAATTCCCGCAACCTAGAACCAGAACTCCCCAATTTCTTTGAGGCCACTTGCAACCATTGAAATATGAGGTTTCCAAGACAATTTATTTTTTATGTTTAGTCCCAGAATGTTTATGTTGTTTACAGGAGAGGGACGTTAGAGCCGTCGAAGGAAATAGGAAAGTTGGGAGGTGTTTTTGAAAGGGAGATGTAGAGAAGTTGGTTTTTAAAGAGTTGAATTTTACAAGGTTGCGGTGGCCCCACCGGGCTGTTCCCAATCCAGATTCGACAAGGAATAGAATCGCGAAAAGCTGAAGGACGAGAGGCAACTCTAAGAAGCAAAAGAGGAGCAGATTTGAAGTGAGTAGAAGAGTGGAGAGTTGAGTCATCGGCATAAGAGTGAACATAGTTGGAAGTACAGCTGAGGAGATCGTTGATGAAAAGCAGGAACAAAGTTGGAGATAGAACTGAGCCTTGCGGAACACCACAATTAACAGGAAAGGAGGAAGAGGTCGCTCCATCAACGAGTGCTGATATAGAGCGATCGGAGAGAAAACTAGACAAGAGTAAGCAAAGAGAAGGAGGAAACCCAAAGAAGGGAGCTTAGAGAGCAGTGACGCGTGCCAAACCCGATCAAAAGCTTTGGATATGTCAAGCGCCACCACGCAAGACTCCCCATGATCCCTAAGGGCTGAAGACCATAAATCAGTTAGATAGGAAAGAATGTCACCAGTTGACCTCGAACGACGAAAGCCATACTGATGATCTGAAAGAAGGGAATGAGACTCCAGATGATCCAGGAAATGAGAGTTAAGAAGAGTTTCAAAGATTTTAGATAGAATAAAAGTGAGAGCTATAGGGCGATAGTTAGAAGGATCAGAGCGGCTACCTTTTTTTTCGGGATCGGTTGGACATATGCGCGCTTCCAGCACTGAGGAAAAGTATTAGTATTAAGACATAGAGAGTAGAGTTGAACGAGGACAGGCGCCAGCTCAGAAGCACACTCCCTCAAAACACGGGGAGGAATACCATCCGGGCCACTAGCCTTCCTGACGTTCATAGATCTCAGGATCCCATGCACACGATCATGTATAATCACAGGTAAAGACATGGGAAACCTGAGAGGAGAAGGAGTAGGAGGAGGGATGCCAGAATCGTCCAGGGTAGAATTAGATGAAAAAAGGAGGCCGAAGAGATTGGCCTTTTCAGAAGGAGAGTTAGCAACAGAACCGTCAGAGCGAATAAGGGGAGGAAAGGCAGATTTACAAAAGTTGTTAGAGATGTTTTTGGCAAGGGGCCAGAAATTTTTATCAGTAGGAGAGCCAAGCAGGTTGTCGCACTTTCTTTTAGTGAAAGTGCGCTTAGCCTGTCGAATAGTATCCCTGCAACGATTCCGAGCAGAATGAAAATTAGTAAGAGTGATAGGAGAATGAGAGTTTTTCCATGCCCGATACGCAATGTCTCTCTCTTGAATGGCGCGAGAACAAACTCCATCGAACCATGGATTTTGGGGAGAAAAAGATTTAGTTGAAGATGGAATGAACCTGCTCATCCCATCGGTGATTACGGAACCCACCTTTTCAGCGGTGACCGAGGCATCCCCCGAGTCAAAGCAGGATTCATTCCAAGAGTAGTTAGCCAAAAAACAACGCAATTCCTCCCAATTAGATAGTCGTCAACATACAAATGTTCAACATTAAATATATTTACAAGGATATTAAATATATTTACAAGGATATTAAATATAAATATATTTGCAATGATATTAAATAAATAACATTACTCCAGACATTCATAGGAGCTTTATAAGGACCTAGAGCGTTTTAATTTGAAGCCCTTACAAATATGCCAGTCATACAGGTCGTTTTTCATTAGATAGTTTCGTGTTTCAACAATACCATTCACAAGCACATATGTAAAAAGTTCCCTCTCGGATATCACAGTGTGTTTACATTCTGAGTCAACAGTATAAATACTTCCGGGGCATTATTTTCTAAATAGATAGACGAATTTATGCATATCTATAGAGTTTAAGAAACGCTCAATAACAGTTTCAGAATCATCAACCAGCATTTTCTTAAATGCGTAGTATTCAAGGTATAACATATAGTGGGCTGCAGCTATATAATTAGATAGCATTTCCGACTTCTTCAACTGTAATAAAACCCTCAGGCGTACCTGTGCCAGATACTTTA
>JABUQX010029361.1:25000-32500 GCA_015478945.1 Trachelipus rathkii | reverse complement strand
CAAAAAACATTGAATTGATATCAAAATAAAAATAATAAAAATAAAGTTAATAAATATGGTACGAAAACAAATTAATCACGTAAACTAAAATAAACAGTTACAATAATTGATGAGTTTTAATAACCTTAATTTAATCGGAAAAACAAAAATTAAAATTATAATTATAAAGTCGGTCAAATACTAATTATTTACACAAAGTTAACTTACTTAATTAAGGTCGAGTGACAAGATTGAGACGAAACACAAAATTGAGACTTCATAGCAGTTGTAGATTAAAAGGGCCACTGTCGTTGTTGAGACTAGGTTTAAGATTGTGAATAAATAAAGATTCCGAAATATGTAGGTTGGTTGGATCGGAATTTTGTGCGAGTATAGTGAAATGGGAATGATTAAGAGCGTGATTTTTAATGTGAGAGTGATCTCTGATGGCAGAATGGGTCGGGGAACAGAGAAAATTGTTTGTCCGGGAGGAAACGCCACGGTGCTCATCAATCCTGACTGTAAGTTGACGTAGGGTGCTACCCACGTAGATGGCTGTGCAGTCATCACAAGAAAACTTGTAAACAACAAAGGACCTAAGAGCAACGGGAATTTTATCCTTATGATTTAAGATAGAAGAAATATTAAAAGATGAGGTGAAAATGAGATTGATATTGAGTTGAGGATAGTGGTCCTGTAGGACCTGCGATAGATATACAGCAACCAATACAAAGGGTTCCAATTTAAATTGCTTAATAATGAGATATCCTTTAAGAAGAGGTCATTGATTTCAACAAACAAACAATTCCAACTATGTCTTTGTGAAGTAAAAAATATGCTGTCTTATATAGACTTTTTGTACATTAACAAATTAGCGGTTCAATCCTCCAAAACTGTAAAAAAAAAAAAAAATTAGACACGAGAAAAAATTAAAAGCTCTTAACTTGAACTTGACCAACACTAATCCTGATAATTTAATTTTTAATTATTCCTCTAAAATACTAACATTAGATGAAAAAAGATTATTGAGTTTAGGTCTTAACTTTTGCTTACCACGTTTCCGCATTGATTATTTGAATTATTTACAGTCTTTTGAAAAACCAATTTACATATTGAAGCCTTTTGATATTTACAAAGCAGATTTTAAATTGGTTTACCATAAAATAAAACATAGTTTTCAATTATTACTATAAATTTAAACCTTCAAAAGTTTTTTCCTTTTTAATTTCTAAATCAGATTTTTTTTACTTTAAAGTCCCTCCAATCGGATCATTCTTTAGTTTTTTGTAAACCTGATAAAGGCCTAGGGACAGTTATTCTAAATAGATCCGACTATATTGATAAGGTTACTAATGTTCTTTCCGACACATCGAAATTTAAACTACAAAAAGATATAGATCCTTTGAAACTATCACTAAATTTGGAAGATAAATTAAATAGAAATTTACGTAAGCTCCTGAAATCTGATAAAATAAACAAATCCACTTTCGATGACCTATATTTCAGAGGCTCTTCCCCCGGTATCCTGTACGGTTTACCAAAGGTCCATAAACCTAACATCCCGATTCGTCCTATATTAGCAGCATATAAAACCCATAATTATAACCTTGCTAAATTTCTAGTCCCCCTCTTATCCCCATTTGCCTCAAACTCTTATACCGTACGCAATTCCTTCGATTTTAAAGATTGGTTATTTTCTATTAACAATTTACATACCTTTCATATGACCAGTTTTGACATTGAATCCCTCTACACAAAAATTCCCACTGACGATGTCATTAATCTTATCATTAACACTATTTTTTTAGGTGGAAGCGTGTGGTAGGTAGAACCGTGTTTTGAGCGAAAGTATGCGTGAGGGGGGGGGGATTTCTGCTGAGATAATCAGTAATTATATTTAACTTTCCCGGCTTAAAGATTATCTTAGGATTAAAGTGTGAAATAAAGAGGTTCCATCTTTCTAAACGGCCGGACAGCTTCCTATGCCTGATGAGATGGGTGAGGGGTTGATTATCAGTGATAATCGTTGCCTCATAGCCAAAAATAGTATTGCGAAATTTTCATAAAGCGAAAACTATGGCAAGAGCCTCTTGCTCTATGGTGGAATAATTTGTTTCTGCTTTAGAAAGCGAGCGAGATATAAATGACAAAGGTTTCTCCTTGTTGTTTTCATCCAACTGAAATAGAACGGCAACTAGAGCAACATTGGATGTATCAGAATTTATGAAGAAAGGTTTATTATAGTCCGGATAACACAGTTGTGGTTGCAATAAAAGTTTATCTTTAAGGGTTAAGAAAGCCTTTTCTTGTTCAGGACCCCAGACAAAATGAGTATTTTTATGCAATAACTGTGTGATTGGCTTAATAGTTTCTGAATAGTTCGATAGTAAATGAGAAAAGTAATTTAGAAAACCTAAAATTGATCTAGTTTGAGATACGTTTTAGGAGGCTTGAAAGCCGTAAGAGTTTTCACTTTAATAGGATTGGGAGAGATCCCTTTGTTAGAAATTTTGAAACCTAGGAAAAGCAAACTGGTCCTTAAAAAAAACGACATTTAGACAATTTTACTTTTAGCCTGTACTTTCTTAAAGAATTGAAAACATTTTTCAAATTTTCTAGATGATTTTCGAAGCATTTTTCTAAGATGAGGACATCATCCAAGAATACTCTACAAGCATCACCTAAGAGGTGAGAGAGTGCCAACTCCATGGTCCTCGCGAAGACTGCAGGTGCATTCGATAAACCAAAATTTAATCGTGTGGGAGCATATTGACCTCTTGTGGTTCGAAATGCAAGAAGAGGTTGAGCGTCCTTTTCGATTTCTATGGCGTTGTAGGCGTCCTTGAGATCCAAAGAACTGAAAATGCAACTGTTACCTAGAGAACTGATAACGTCGTTAATACAAGGTATTGGAAACCTGTTCAAAACCGTATACGAATTTAACAGGTGGTAGTCCGCCACAATGCGGGGCTTATCTGAATTTTTCTTCGGAATTACCAATAATGGAGCTGAATGCGGGCTTAAAATGGGGCGTATATATCATTTCTTCTGAGAAGATTCTACAGATTCTTCAATCTGTGTGAGGTACTGGTGGGGCAAACGATATTGAGGGCGGTAGATCACCTTTGGTGCGTCCTCCTTCAATGTGATGCCAAATTTTGTTAGCGGACAGATTGGAACTTCGTCGTCCTCCAAAGCTATGATGTCCTTGTATTCCATTAGGAGGTTTAACAAATCCTCCAGCTGATTAGGATCTATTAATGTTGCGCACTCATCCTCTTCGTTTTTGAAGGAATCCAGAACTATTTCTTTGTAAGTTTGTCTTAACTGTGCAGGAGTAAGACCTTTTGAAACATTTGCTAAATTTACTTGCGAAGATTCAAATGGAGCATCGAGAGTGAAAAGGGGGTTAGCTATTGTCAGAAAGGTGTTTCTTTGTAAATCATGTGGCGTTGCCGACATATTTATGATCTCCAAAAGAACATGTCCTTTATTAACAGAACTTAAAACACTACCTATGAAGAGATAGTTGTGAAGATAAGAATTTTCAGAACTAAGAATAAGATGATCTGGAGGGGGGGTGTTTGCAGGAGAGCGTGCTTTTACAGAGAGAGAGATTGATCTTAGAATAAGGATGAAGAGTTATATTTTATATAATGGATAGCTTATGATGAATGTCAGTAGTATCTATCATTAAATTGTTTACAAAGCTTGTTTCTTGAGAATAAAGTGGTAGAGATGAATTATGATTTACTTGAATGTTATGAGGAATTTGTCTTTGTGGAAAAACTGGAATGAGAGGCATTGAAATGTATTCAGAATTAGATAAAATAGAGAGTATTTTTATGCGTTTCAAATCGAACATTTGGATGGGTAAGAAAATTTGTGCCCAATAGAAAATCTGAGTTAAATCCACATAGTTTATCATCTATAACAATGAAATTAATTGGTAAAACTCTGTTCTGTATATGTATAAACAAAATTATTTTTCCTATTTGATCAAAAATATCACCAGTTATAGACTTTAGAGTGATGGGGAATTTTGTAAGTGGTATATTAATGGCAAATTTGTTTTCTAGTTCTAAGATAAGAGACTGCCTGGCTAAACTACTATTACTCCCTGAGTCTAATAAAAAGCGTTTGTTGCGTAATGTATGCCTATCGAAAGTGATATGTTTCTAAAAAATAAGCAGAACCTATTAAAGGTTGAGAGTTTTTGTTTACATCTATCAATATGGCAGTGTCGTTTGTGAAAGAAGAAGACAGAGTTATTTCTGGTGCAACAGAGTTTGTAAAAATTTTGTGGTCAGAGGTTAAATTAGAGGAAGGATTTGACTCTTTTGGAGATAAAGAAGAATGAGACCCTACCCGCGATGGTCTCTGAGATGTGTTGAAACTAACATTTGAAAAATCAGAAACTTTATGTGATGTTTGAGGCTGAGTTTCAAAAAATTTATCGTGTGAAGGTCCTTGGACCGATTCATATTGCTCTGAATCAAAGTTATTAGAAGATGGTTGTGAATTAGGTAACGTTGCTTCATTAAAAGAGATTAAAGGTTCTGAGAAAATATTGGGAGATTTAGGGAGTGCCCCCTGTGACAAATTTTTATTTATAAGATTTGAGGCATGCAAAGGTTGAGAACAAAGTCCTGGGAGAAACGTTAATGAGGGAGAGAGATTGAAAGTATTTATTAAATATGAAAAGGAGTTTGTGATATCATGAAACTCAAATAACAACTCTTGAACTTTGTTTATAGGATCATTTTTAAAACATGCAGGAGGAATAGAAAGAACATGCATAGAATTGGAAAAATATGCCCTAATGTATTTGGTTGTGATAAAATATTGTTATGAATCTCGCTATATTCATTACTATTTGTGTATGCGTTCTTTACTTTCCTGCTTCTAGTGTATATATTAATGGTGCCCTTCTCTTTTACCAACCTATTCACCATATCAATCTGTGCGTTACCTTTACCTATACTTTGCTTCTCTGTTCTCTCTGCTACATCGACATTTCCGT
This sequence comes from Trachelipus rathkii, assembly GCA_015478945.1. Lineage (NCBI taxonomy): Eukaryota > Metazoa > Arthropoda > Malacostraca > Isopoda > Trachelipodidae > Trachelipus > Trachelipus rathkii. Next base: position 27,498 of record JABUQX010029361.1, on the reverse strand, counting down.
CCTTTCCGCTTTTTACCTCTGCATTATTCTGCGCCATATAATTACCAAAATGATTTGTGTCATTACTACTACTCTTCTGATTCTCGTCTGCAATCGCGTTGCTAGCTTTCAACTTAAACCTGTTAACTCTGTTTTAATAAGCACTTGCTACGTCCCTGCTTCTTACCTCGGCATTTTCCATGTCTCGCCATTTTAATAAAATAGGTATATTATTATTAGAATTGTTATTAGAAATATCATCATTTGGCCCTAAAAATCTGTTATTATTATACCCAATAGGGCTTTCTGATTTATATATAATATTCTCAGAGGTGATATTATTGCTGAAAAAGATGTTAGTTGTTTGAGACAGGTCCATATTCCATATTCTCTTATGAAAATGTGCAATATGGTCCTGCTTTGGAGTTTGTGCAAGCTCCAGTGGAGTGGATTTTTGCTCTCTCAGTGGTACCTCATTGAAACTATGCGTCATAACTACTTTTCTATTTCTCTCATTAAGAGTGAATGCACTCTCAGTGGATGCTTCTTGCTTAATATTATTTGTAAAATTCCTGTAAAAATTAGTGTTATTTTCGGTGCATGCAGTATTAAAGTGCTCATTTAAAAAAAATATACCTATCATTCTCTTCCATATCAATTTTAATATGGTCTTTGGGTACAGAAAAATTTACATTAATGGGGTTTGGATAAACTACATTTTTATTCCTAATAACATTATTAAAGAGAATAACTTTGCTGAAAGAAAAGTGATTAGTGTTATGTACAATTTGATTCATAACCTGTGAATCAAGTTTATTTTCTCCCAAAGAATTTTTAGAAATATACCCGATAGCACTCTCTGATGGCAACACCTCATCATCAGGAGTGTCCTTAAACCTGAAAGAGAACGGGTTAGAGTTTGGAGAAAGATTCATATTCTACATCCTCCGATGAAAATGGGTAATATGGTTAACCCTTGGTGGGTGTGAAAACTCTAGGGCAATGGATTTTAGTTCCTTGATCGGCAAATGAGAATTTTCCTTAATGTCGTGAATTCCATTCATAGCTGTGCCCAAATTACAGTAAGAGGTGGAGCATGTGTTAACATTTAAATGATTTGTTTTCAATCCCCACTGAAATAAATTTGAGCGGAAGTTCAGTTTTGATGCTTTTATATAAATTACCCTTTTTGCTAAATAAAATATGACCCCTATTATTCTTAAGAAACTCTAATGATGAGTTATTACAAAATATTTTATGAATTTCCCACTCAGGAGGAGATGTCTCATCGAGACAATCTCTTACAAGATTGCTTTCCACTGGAATATTTTTACTATTTTGCAAGTAAAGATTGTGCTGGAGAGAATCAGGTTTGGACTGTGCCTGATCTCTCCCATCCGAAAATTTTCAGGAGTCCAGGTGTTATCTACATCTTTAATATCTTTTTGTGGTTGAGTTCTGATCCCATTTGATGTTCTCCAATTATTTTGTGATTTTTCTTGATGAGAGAAATGAGTGAAGGATGTTTCGGCTTTCCGGTTATGATTCCATTTAGAGAAATTAGGCCTCTTACTTGACCAGAATTGTGTTGAGGTTTTCCGTAGCGAGGAAAACTTTTAAATTTGCAATCTTGTGTCGAATGCTGTGGATGCTTCTGGTGATGATTGGTTTTAGCACTATAAAATGGTTTGGGGGCAAGGAATTTGGGAGTGAGATACCCAATTTGTGTTTTGCTATGGAACCGTGGGTTCCTGTCTGCTTTGACAATTTGTCGCATTTGTGATTTGGCGACGTTTTCTTTGAAATATTTAGTTATATTGTGCTCTTTTTGTGGGGCAGAGATGCCAAGATTTTGAGAATATAAAACTTGCCTCACCTATTATTTATGTGATGAATGTAAATTTTAAAGATTTTGAGCACAAATGTAGACCTCCCAAAATTTTATAAGAGAAAAATTGTAATCACAGTTTCAAAAACCTGTTTTTATTAAACACAAAAAATGTTATATAAATATATTTCAAAATTTGATAATTAAAAGTGAGATGCAAATTGAGAATACTTTTGGTTACCTTTTGTGAAAACTGGGGTGTGAGTTGAATAAACTGGCACGTACGTGGGAGTTTCGGGTTTTCTTCTTTTCTTCACCTTTGTCTGAAACAACCGTTCTCTTCGCACTCACGGTGGCTCTTCGGATAGTTTTTTTTTATTCATTCGGTGCTTCTCAAAGTATCGCCACTATCCTCAACCACCTTTTCGGTCGGGGCTGAGGTTAAACGGTAAAAGCCTTGGTTTAAATAAATGGTACGCGATCTGACTTTCCAGTTTTATTTTGAGGATAATACACAAAGTTACGTGCCTAAAGACAAATAGAATGAGAATTACAAAACATGAAAAAAATTGTGTTACAGGACATAAAAAAAATTGTATGTTTATATATATAAAATCAGAGAAAGCGGTTAAGCGCAGTTTTATTTTTCACTGGCATATTGCTCACTCAACCATTGACTCTTCAGAAATAA